>CACRXP010000828.1:80345-121555 GCA_902702965.1 Spirometra erinaceieuropaei
GCGTCGGGGAACTGGTTCTATCACGCCAAGTCTACTATTATTTCAGGTTCTCTTTGCGATTCCTCAGTTTCGTTGGTGTTATGCCAACGCGTGGCAGAAGATCACTGGTGATGCCATGCAGAACACGGCTCAGCTACCGGTGGACAACTTTGGTCTCCAATTCGCCAAAGTCGGCAATGCTCTTTGCTCTGGCGCTTATTCCTGGCCTCCTCCGCCGACGCCGTCAAACGAAAGCGAGCCGAAACTCGTGCCCAAGCATCCAGGTACGGGTTATTTTAGAACAATGATTTGCCCACCGTTTGTGTCTTTTTTGACAAAAATACGCCCCTGATAAGCTCTTTAGTGCTTTAACTCGGGGAGATGCAAAATGCCAGTGGTATTGTGTCGAGTTTGGTCTGTCACATGCCCTTCTCCTTTCCTTCAGGCATTCGGCCCCGCTTATTCAAACATTTAATGGGCAAAAATCACGCCGAGTTTGCAAGCAAGCGACAACAGGACGTTCAAGAGTTCCTCTCCTTCCTTTTCTCCATGATTGAGTCAGATACGACCAACAGACCCCCTGGCAGTCATGATTCTGCACGCACCGTCTCTTCGCCTTTAGAGGCACTGCGGTTTGTCATTGAGGACCGCTTACAGTGTGGAACCACGGGCAAGGTATGTGCTCGGCCATCTTCCTTGAATGCAGACAGTGTAATCAGGTGTGCTTGTGTATTTCCTTTGTGAAGCGAGGATTACTCGCGAGTGTTCATCTCAACCAAACCTCAGCTGACCTGTAGCTTGTCTACACGATTTTTTGGCCTTTTAGACAAGTCCGAGTCTTGACTACCACATATTTGCGTCATATCCAGGGCTGTTGTTCGTTCATGAATAGGCGCACACCGACATGTTGACATCCTGAAACAAACAAGCTCTGTATAGGCGGCAAGGGTCACCAACAGGCAACCAACTATCAGGCCGAAGTTGGCTATGTTACAATCACAGAGAATGCGGGTAGACTGATATAGTACCGTCTTGGCCTTACTCTGTGTTCATTCAAGCAATTGCAACCCTGAAGTGCTTATGACTTCTCTGCGGGATCCGGTCTTTGGATCATTTGCACAGTGTACGAGTGTGTGTTTGTGTTTCAGGTCCAAACTAGTGGTCAGGGTTACAAGTGGCTGAATGAAAACATAATAAGCCCCAAACAGCATCAGTAAAATCCTAATCTCTCCCTTCCCTCTCCCTGTTTTGACCTCCCGTTTGCGATACAATACGGGTCAATACCTCAGACGATCCAAAGACCGAAAGTATATGAAGTTAGGGTCCACTTTTAGGTACCAAATCCAATGAGTCAAAAAGTGAAAGCCTGCTGTTTCATTGCCAGGCTTGACCCGATGGATTTTTTTACTCGCATACTGAATTTTTTGGTGAAGATTTGCACATGTTTGAAGGCGTTCATTGTCGTTTTTGTCAAAAATAGTCAGTAGAATTGACCACGAGAAACTGAGAAGTCGGCCTCACTGCTGGAAAACTCTTGCCGGATGACGAGCTTGAATCACTGACCTCCAACTTTCACAGCGAATGCCATACCCAGAGTTACCCTAATCACTGCGGCCCGTCATACGGCCTAATCGACGTGTGTCCCCTGTGTCTGGACATCCCAGAATTAGTTTTATCCGCAAAAGTAAAGTAAATGAAGACGATCTCTGTGTATACGCGGGAATCCCACGACTTTTATTTGATGTGCACGGAGTTGCAGTAACGATAAGAATCAATCATAATATCTAGCTGTTTGACTCACTATCTCATAGTGGTTCTCTGCAATGGACTTTCTCTTATGTGTAAGGCCATTTTTCCCGAAGTTAAATCACAGCCGAAGTGGTACACTTTTCCAATTGTTTTTATGCTGTTAAGAGAGCTCCTTGAGTACTTGAAGAGGCTTTCACGAAAGCTCCCTTACTGCAGTCCGCCAACTGGAAATTGCACACTGTTTAAGAAATGGGTTTCAACATCTAGGTATACAGTAATGCCTAAGGAGTCTCAGGCCATTCCCCCACAGCAACGCAAAAGGCATGTGAAATTGCCTTTAAATGAGCACGCTGGACAAACATGTGCAGACTGTTTGTCAGAAAATGCCAAAATGACTGGTGTTAGCACCGAGACATCGAATAGGAGTAGCAGGAGGTTTTTTAAACCCATGAAGGAGGGCGTTGGACTTAAAAGTGGTCGATAACAAGTTGGTTCGGCCCCAAATCTCGGACCTGAAGCTGGAGAGTGGGGGGTGGGGGATCGGGCTACGACTGGTTAGAGATAGCAGCTAAGCTAGGAATGTCCTTTTTAGTGGCCGGTGCCTGGCAGAGGGAAGAGTGCGGTCGACTCTGACGACCCCGTACCCAAGACACATCAATACAGTTCCTCACTATAAACAGTCTGACGCGCTTTTAAACGATTGCGATGCGCTAAAAGACTGTCAACTGATGTGATACCTCGGTCCTCCCCTCAGAATGGAGTGTCTGACTGCAAAAACACCTTATCAAAGTGACCTCTATGGCACTCCCACCCAGTTAAGATCTGGGTCCCCTAGTATCTGCGAAACCCTGGTCCTTAGTGCGCGAACCAGGCGCGCAGACGGGTTGTTTAACCTTGTCAGTCACTGCGCGCGGTCCCGCCTATGGTTCGCTTGACTCTATTTTGAAACCGAGCTCAGGTGGGTGTGGGAGGAGAGGGTGCGGTAGGTGCGGCGCAAGTCTGTCTCCACTATAAACTACTTCGCGCCCAAGTCACCGTCCCACCATGCGCATGCGAGAAAATGTGCTCTTGGGTCTCGGTTGCAACATCTGTTGTCATTTCCACCCAGTACTGTAAGCCGTTTACATTTTGTCTGCCCCTTTGGACATTTTAGGTTAGTTATACGGAGCGACAGGAGTACCTTCTGTCGCTAGCCATTCCTCTTTCGGCGGCCACAAACATCGCGGAGGTGGAGGCCTTTGAAGAACGCCAAAAGGCAGCCAAGGAGGCAAACCTTCCCTTCAAGGAGACGCCAGTGCCCTTGAAAATATCCTTTGATGTGAGTGTTATGTGCTGTTATGCTGCTTTTGTGTTGCCAAAATCTTACGTCTGCGATTCCTAAAGTCTTTGAACTCAATTACGAAAGATTGACTCTTTGATCGCGAACCAGTATCCAGTCGAGCCACTGATTATTGATACTGATCAGACTTTGGATTGCCTGAATCGCGGGGTTTAACAGCCTCACTGCTTTCTGGCTCTTAAAGCTACGTTGGCTGTTCTAAGTGAGCTCTCAAATGTGAAGGTGCATCAAAAGCATTGTATCTTGATGCAAAGTAAGTCGAGAATTGTGAAGATTGGAGACTTATTTGGTGGCATCAGCCAGTGATAAAGCAACTTCGAGTGGGAACGCGTCTATGCCTAGAAATCGGCACCTTTGGACCATTAATAATTTACGCAGAAAGCTCTATCCGCTCGTGTCAGCACTGGGGATTCAATTACTACCGGCTGATGACGGCTAGTAACTCTGAAGTTGCCATTTCAGTGTTCTTCGTCCTTACGGCTAACAATTCTTTCATTGATTGTGCTAGACCCGAGGCTCCAGGACAGGACGGTAAGGCACATTTCCTACCTGCAACTGTTACCAACCTGTGAACGCCACTCTCGAGTGATCTCACTTCTGCATGAGTTTACTAATTTTTGTGATGTTGTAGGATTGTCTCAGCAACTGGGCCTCCACGGAAACCATCTCAGGCTTCAGAAGTCCTGCTACAGAACCGCCCCTCCAGGAGACCGTGGCCTACCGCTCCTCCCGCCTGGTCAACTTCCCGGACTTCCTCTGTGTGCAGATGCTCAAGTTTAGCGTGGACGCCAACTGGGTGCCTTGCAAACTCAACGTTGCCATTCGGCTAGACAGCGAAAACAAGCAACAACAGGACAAGCTGGCGGCGGATGACAACTTCCGTCCCTCGGACGACTGGTTGCTCGATTTGTCTGCTCTGAAGGCGCGCGGTGGCCTGCAGCCGGGAGAGGAGGCCATGCCAGATGCCAGTCCAGGTAGGCTACAATTCAGTGGTCCCTCCCCCCCACCGAAAGGCGTGAGCACACGTAAAGTGGAGGTTGAGCCACTAAATCCAGTTTGGTTCTCTGACCCACATGCTTTTGAAAGGCCGGCTGTTTCATGGTTGATGATTGCAACGCTCCCCCACCCCACCCCTTCTTGTGGCCACAACTATCTCTACACAAGCAAAAGTGCGAGCCATAGGACGCAGTTGAGAAGCAGTAGACTCGATCGCTGGAAAATGAACTTTATTCGCCTGCGTTTTGGATTCTTACGCGAACCTGCCATCGTAACCATCATCAGCCTTTTGTCAATTCCTATACCCCCGATGACTGGAGCCAGTCACAGTCATGTCTCCCAGGCAATATACCTTTTCGAATTCACATGACAAAGCAAACCAGGCAGGCAAGGACCTCGCTGCGACGTTAAATCTCGGCTTTTTGTTTGTAATGCTAGAGGTAGTTGCCTTCTGGGCTGGAGAAGGTGATCAAGCGTGCACAAAATCTCATCATTTGTAGGTAGTCTTCTAGGTAGACTACGCGCCTGCTATTCTGCTCCGGGGTCAATGCCTTGGTCCTCTGACACATTCACAGTCGGGATTCGGCTTGGTGCGTAAAGTGTGTCATCGTGTAAAATGCAACGCCGCAGCGGTCGCATCTCAACTGTTGGAGACTATGATAGTCTACGTGAGGCTACATGTGCACTGCAGATCAGATAAAACTGAGGTCGGATGAAACAACAAAAAAGTAGGGCCATAGCCTACTCAAACAGGTATAGCAGGCATTATTTCTAGGCAACGGATATTTGGGTGCCCTCTCCCGATTGTTACCGCCTCAGCCTCTGGAACCTGATTTCAGTTTCCTGGCCCGTAATGGCAGCCGTCTGATGTTCTTATCGTTTTTACGCAGCCTTCCTTTGCCTGACTGCTTCTACAGTCCGCGGTGGTGGTCAGTCATGACTCAGGCCACCGGACAGGCAACACGCCAAGTTCTGGTCATGCCAGAAACTAGGCAGCAAATCACTCCCACATCGTCCTTTTTGGGAGGGATAATTTACCCTTTTAGCATGCTTTCATGCCTTCTTGTTTCCGCACGGAGCCTTCTCACGAAGTAGTTGGCCTCAAAATTAACAGATGTCCCACTGTGCGCACCGTGTTCTCTGCATGTGTTTGTTGCTGCAAATCAGCTTTTTTCGTTGGCGAATGTAGTAGCGATCATAGTCAGTCTAACTGTAGGAAACTGTGTAATTTTAGCGCTAGAAGATATCATACTAACAGCACAAGTACTAGCCAATGTGTTCCGCCGATACTCTGCTGCTGCACGGCACAGCTGCGAGGTGTTTGGCTCTGTGTAAGTTGTCGCGGATAGAGACGAATATGCGACTTCCATGTTCTGATCGACAAAGATGCAGAAGAACGTGGGGTTACTGGGAGGACAGATTTCCATTTCAATGATCACATGCTCTTCTTCTTTGTATAAGCGGTCGGACGACAGCTAGACCGTCGGGACTGACGATGATCGCCGTGTGCTCCACAGCAGGGTGAGAACCATGGAGGGGGGGGACTTGCACATGAGGTATTTTAGAACGATAACAGACCTGCGCTGCATCTATCGCACTACGCCCTCTTTTCCCCAACTGGATTCGGCGTCAAGAAGGCGGGAGGTGGAAGAGGACGCAGGTGGTTGGCACGGCGTGAACCCGCACATAGGCGTACCACCACAGTCCCTGGTCCACAACTTGCACGTTGCGCAACAAGAGGAGACGGGGACCGCTCGGATCCCACTGCTTGGGAGCGCCATAGAGGCCACATTAAGTGATCGGACGCAGTAATATGCACCCCCCCCCCACAAGTACCACAGGTGAGACCGTGTCAACATTTGGAGGAGTTCTAGTTGCCCCTCCTAACTTTAGTCCTGACACCAACCCTTACCCTAACTCTAATCGGTAATATCGCAGCTGGTAGCCAGATATTATACGTTGATACTGTCGACGTACGTACTTTTTATCAGTAGGTGTACTTACCTTGTCTAGGGGGCTTGTTATCAGTAGGTGTGCTTCTGCTGAGTTGGGCAAGTCGACCGTTTCGGTCAGGCTGTTCGGTTTTTGTTAGGGTTGCGGTTAGGCTTAGGTCAAGTTTCAGGATTAGGGTTTCCTTTTTAGGGTCAGGTTTCAGTGTTAGGGTTAGGGTTATGGTTTCCGATTACGGTTTGGCTTGAGGATTGGGGCTCGGCTTTAGGGTTAGGGTTTATGGTTTTCTTGGTTAGGGTTAGAACATTTGGCTTCCGTTTTAGGGTTGAGGTTAGGTTTAGGGTGCACGTTTACGGTTTTCCGATTTTCGGGTTAGGGTTAAGACTTCAGGGTTAGGTTTCGGGGTTGAGGTTAAGGTTAGACTTTACGATTAGGTTTCAGTACTACGGTTGCGATTAGGTTTTAGAGCTAGGGCTATATTTACGGGTCAAGGTTCCCGGTGGGGTTACGGTTAAGTTTAGGGCTAGGTTTAAGGTTAGGGTTAGGCTTAGGTTTATCGATAGGGTTTGGGTTAGCGTTGGGTTTTTTGATTTCGGTTACGTTCCGCTCACACATTCCTGGCTACCAACTGCGATCTAACCCTCAAATATCCCAGTGGAATTTATCGCGGGGCCACCTTTAACACAGGCCGGGGCCCATATTCCCATGCCCAACCTTACAAGCTATGTATAAGTCATGCTGCGGGTAGTGGTGGGGGACCAGACCTCTTATCACTTGTACGGATCCACCTGTCCGGACCCATCAGTCAAGTAACTCCACCCAAAAGGCCGAATTTTAGGAGTCTGTTGTCAATTTCCTTTTAGAAATAATGACTAACCGTCGTTTCTGGCGCCATTTCTTCGAAGCATCATGTTTTAATGAAAAAAAATCGGTATTTTTGGAGTTAATTTGCATACCCGTAGGCGAGACTGTCGAAGAAATCTTGACCCCCGATTTTCTTTACCTGATGTTCCGCTCCTTCAAACGCTCTTATTGAATTTTCCCCGTCCTTTCAGAAGATGTTGCAATTGATTGATTTAGTTATTCAGTCTTCCTCGCATTACCGCGCCCGAGTTGGACGTAAAGTGCACCGTTGAGTTGATGGGGAAATCTGCAGACAGGCGATATTTTTTCAAAGATCCTACCATTTGCTTTCTAGTGGCCGCTGCCCCGACCAATGTGACTGCTGACGAGACCATTGTGAGTCAGCTTATGGAAATGGGCTTCTCACGAAACGCCTGCGTTCGAGCATGCGTGGTGACAGCGAATGCTGGCGTGGAGGCAGCCATGGGCTGGGTAATGGAACATATGGACGACCCTGATTTCAATGATCCGCCTCCAACTTGCATGGAATCCAGTCGGTCAGTCTCGGGCTCTACGGTGACTGCGGACCTCAGTGCTGTGGCTGCTCTTATGGAGATGGGATTCACCCAGCAGCAGGTGGGTTTAATCAGCAAGCGCAACTTTTCGCGGTTGTCATACTAATGGTAACACTTTATTACTAAAAACAGCAGTAGCACTTGTGAAACTTATACCCCTTGAAGGACCGTATTTCAAAGGGACGTAATCCCTCCTATTCACGCCTTCATACTGAAAACTCGCGTAATAAACCGAATTGCAGATTCAGAGGAGCCTTGAAAGTTAGGGAAAAAAGCCCACGATCAATATATCCAGGAGCAGGTTGTACTACTAGCTGTCTGTCGCCACTTAATGAATATTACGCGGTTACCCGCTTTGGCCGATGGACTTTGGCCCAAATATTCATGCCTAAAATTCTCGGTCTGAGCCTATAGACCTTGAATAAACTGATCTATTCCAACTTCGTAGATAATTTCTGAGGAAATTAAAAAGCGACAACGTCCAGGAGTTTACATCAGTCAAGTTGAGATTTGTTGTTGGGAGGGGGGAAGTCATCTATCACGAACGATTATGTCCGACAGCTTGACTGTCGATTTCGACGATGTCCACCGTGTGCTTCACACTAGAGTGAGAGCAGGGACGGTGACGTGCGCGTAAATTAGTTTATAATGATAGTAGACTTTCACAGCATCTTATTACCGACGAGGGCAAGGGAGACCGGAATGTCCATTTCTGGTTTATTAGCCGCCGTTATACCCAACCCCGAAGTATGGAGCACCCGAGGCTCGAACTCGCGACCTGTTAGTTAGAAGTCCAACGCCTTTAACCACTGGGTCACGAGCCCGTTGCCCTGTCGGTTTTGATCGGCAATATACAATGTCGGTAATATCATTCTGCCTATATCATGCGTCGCTGTGCGGCTGCCGGTTGGGCTCGAAAGAGAGCCCCTAAGGCACAACGGAACGAGTGAGTTCCGTAAGAACGATCGGTGAGCGCCCCCTACCATCATTTCACAGTATCTGCCACACTTTCCTCTCCCACCTGGGCCGAGTTTCATGACGGAGTCAAGGAGATCGAAGGAGGGGGAGGGGGGGGGGGTGAGGGCGCAGGTGGCTAGCACGGGGAGAACCCGCACCCAGGCGTGCCACCTGGTCCATAACATACGCTGACCAGGATTTTATGCACCAAGTAGTGGGTGACGACATGGATCCCAGTGTGCGCGACGTAGGCCGACAATTGGGCCTGCCACCGCGCCCCGAATATTGGCATGTAGTAGTCCCCGCGTTGGTCCAGCGCGTCTACCGCGTGGCTCGTTCTGAGGTGTACAACGATGATGTCTACCGTATGTCACACAGCGGCAGCAGCGGCTTTTCCCGTGAACTTGCGCATAATTTGCCGCATTCTCTCTTCCCTCGCTTACTTGTCAAGAAGACCGGAGGCGGGATCGGGCGCAGTGTCTGACAAAGTTTGGCAGCCCGTGTGTGCATGTCACACATGCACACCCGATCCGTGCGCGATGGACCAGGTTTTCATAGAAAAAAACAAGAGGGGCGGCTCGGATTCCAACTGAGTAGGGAGTTCAGCGAATATTCTCATGTTACAATTGAAAAGTCAAAGTGGCGAACACATGTTTTCAGTAACTATTCATCAGGCCAAAACGGTTACAAAGAAGTTTAAGTTATGCAAATTACATGACTTATAAGTGATTCGGGGATAATTAACATCCATCGTTCCTACTGCACTCGCATGACGAGGTGTGCTATGGCGTGGTCGGCGTGTCGTGGTCATTGGGTTAAGGGGGCGAGGGACATAGGCTGTGAGTACGTCGGGTACCTTGTGCACACACCCTGCCATCAGGAGGTTGGGGCGACGTTGGGGTCGGCGTTGGCCACGGAAGACAGAGCGCCTGTGTCAGAGTCTTCTAACAGCACAGCACTGGATTGGCTAGCCGTATAGCCACTGCCTCGGCTGTAGCTAGCACCCGTTGGCGTAGGCCTCTGGAGAAGCTTGCTGGTGTCCGGTAGACAATCTGAAAGGCTTCTTTGGTATCGACTTGGTGATTCGTATCGACAAGATGTGCGAGAATACAACTCGACATCGGTTTCTTCTCACCTTTGCCTAGCCAGGCCGGTATGTGTTCACGTACTCTCTTTTCCAAGCGCCTCGTTGTACGGCCGATGTATCCCGCTCCACAAGAGCAAGTGAATGAATAAATACACATCGATGTGGCCTGCAACGGGAGTCGGTCTTTACCTCCCAAGCGTAGGAGGGGAGAGTTAGTGAAACACACGTAAGTTCGCCGCGGAGAAAGCGCCAGTGATAGCTGTCTTCAGACGTCTTCTTACTTGTTCATTTGCTGCGTCCCCTTGAAAAGGCAGTCTTATAAATAAGTCCTTCTTTTCTGCAGTTGCCATGGTAGGCTTTGCAGTGCGCTCCCCTATATTTCGGAGGATAAATCTTTCTGGGTATCCGTTCTCGTGGAGTGTATCTCGCAGCTGCTGGAGTTCTACCTCCACAGTCTCAGGAGAGCAGATACGTCGCAATCTAGCTTCCTATCCCTGGACCAAATTGCGTTTAATATTAAGGGGAACAAAACTGTGAAAATTAATGTATTGTCCCGTTCAGGTTTTCTTTCGGAATACCCTACGTTTGATGGACCCATCCTCTTGTCTGTGCAGAATAACGTCGAGGAACGCGATTTCATTGTTTGCCTCAAACTCTGCAGAGAACGTTAGCGAGGGGTGTGAATTGTTGAATTTTTGAATCAGGACGTCTGTGTCGGTGGTAACATCCGTCAGGCAGTAAATATCACCCACGTACCGACCGTAGAAGCTGCGGTTATTAATGGTGTCTTGTAATTATCCCCGAATCACTTATAAGTCATGTAATTCGCATTACATTAACTTCTTTGTAACCGTTTTGGCCTGATGAAGAGTTACTGAAAACACGTGTTCGCCAATTTGACTTTTCAATTGAGTAGGGAGTGTCAAAGAGGTCATATGACTAAAGAGCCAGTACAACCCGAATCTCCGTTCTGGGAGCACCGCAGTCATGACTTCTATTGCACTGTAACGCGTCAGAAGGACATACGCTGGGTGCTGTTGAGATGGAGTCCACAGGGTCTACTTCGCTCCCTCTTTCAGGCTTCAGTTTACTGTCCGAACCATCTGACTTGGGGAACGGACGCAGGTGGCTGGCACGGCGTGAGCCTGTGCCCAGGCGTTTCACCACATCACCCATGTGTGAGTGCGCAGCCCGAATAACGCGTGTTGCCATGTCATGATATCGCCACAGTATTTGCCCGATGCATCCCGCGTGGCCCCTTGTAGGGTCGACGACTCAGCGCAATTTCCTTACTATAAGCGATCTGACGCGCTTGAGGCTATCACGGTGCGCTAGAAACCGTGGCTTGGGAGGTTGCCAACTTGGATTTCGCAGTCGGCCCAATGTTGTGTGCGGTAGTCGGCTGGTGGTTTAAGAGTCAGGCGGCAACGGCGCCTTCTTACTGTGACCTTTGTGACGTTCCCACTCCATGAGAACCGAGCCGAGTGCAACAGCACGCTTAGGTGCGGCTTCTGCCGCGTCGACCCCCCATTGTTTTTGTTGTTGGTCAAAAATCTGGTCATTTGGTGTGTGGACCAGGGGGTGGGGAGTGGAACGCCAAGGTGCGGGCTCGACCGTCCCATTCACCTGCGCTCTCCTCCGCCTCCGGTCTTCTTGACTCTGTCTTGACACCGGCTCCAGGCGACGGAAGAGGGGGGAGTGCGGTAGACGCTGTGCAAGCCCACATCTACTATAAACTAATTCACACACAAGTCACCGTGTCTGCTCCACCTTGCTGTGGAGCACACGGTGGACATCGTCGGCAACGACGGTTGGACTGTCAGGGTCACATGTTGACACCCCCTAGGCACAGCTGTACATAGTAGTCTGATATATGACATATATCTCTAAATTAAGCTATAGTCATACTACAAACTGTTGGTGTGCATGTGTGTGTGTGTGTTTGAGCTCGTCAAACATATATTTTCTTCATCGGCCCCACACGGACTGTGCCGCTGTCTCACAGAAACCAAAACGCCATCTCATAGCATGCATTGGTCGGACTGCGTCCAGTTCTTGACCATGGTTGTGCTTGTCCCTAGCACATGTTGGACGGGGACTCACGCCATGCCAACCAGAGAGCCCTTTCTCACCCCGCGTCAGCTAAACTCGGACAGGCTGCTGACACTTGAAGAGTGAGAGGTGTCGATTCAGCTTGAACTTGTCACTTAGTCTTCTCTCTATAAACAAATGGACGCGCTGTGAAACTGTCACGACACTCAAAATCTTGGACTTGAGAGGGATTGCTAACTAACAAATGTACCCGATACCTCTCCGGACCGAGGGTCACGCTGCAATGGCTCCCCTTGAATGTGTACCCAACGGCATCCCTCTTCGATGAAATGTTCGATGCCCCCTATTTTGAAGAATTAGAGACCGAAACGTGTGACACGCTTGGACGGACTGTTTGGCTTTGCTAACCCCCGTGCCCCTAGATGCGGCATTCATGGCCTTACCGTCGGGACACGATGCATGTGAAGTGGGACAATGAACCAATGAACTACTGTAGATAGCGCGCACTTCAGCCTTACTGTAAACAAGTTCACGTGTATGTCCACACCGGGTCCCTCAGGGACAATGGTGGACCTCGGTGATTGCGATAGTTTAACTGCCGTTTACTGTCATATAGATATTTTTGGTATTTTGTCCGAATGTATGTTGGAAACCTTGAATTTGTCTTCCAGAATACTTTGACGTAAACGCGCCCTTTAATTTGGACCGTGCACACTGGTGGCACGTGTTGTGAACCCTCCTTCCCTTCTTTAATACTGCAAAGTTTGGAGCTTGAGCGTCAATGGGAATGCTCCTTGAAGCGTTCGATAGACATGAAGTCGTCGCTTAGGGTCGCATGTTGCTCCAGGGCAACTGATTCGGAAATAGGTCGGTTGCCGGTGTCTTCTCTCTCTCTCTTCCTGGTCTCCATTAATGTATGTTTCACTCCACCTGAATTTATTCTCATCCCGGTTCTTCCGCCATATTTTAGGCAACTCGAGCTCTGACCTACTGCGACAATGATCTTTCACGAGCCGCGGATCTGGCCTTCTCGGAGCCGCACAAATTAGATATGCCGCCCCCGAATGCCGAGGAGAACTTCGCTCCTCAAGTAAACGCCTCGGCCTCAACTGTCCCTAAGCCGCCACCATCAGCCAACCTCAGCAACGGCGACAGCCGCTATGAGCTAATCGGAATGATCAGCCATATGGGCAATTCAACGACGGTACGTTTTTTTCCTTCTTCCTGCGTACGTCCGAGCAAACCGAACCGTACGCTGGTACGAGGGGGTTTTCGCAGATTGTATGCAGTTACACCCATTGGCCTGTGTCCTGCTCCTAGCACGCGAAGTGAAGGCAGTTGACAGGTAGTTGACAGGCCTCTGACCAATTGTGTTTAAATATGCACGCCGTCCACACCAACCAGGCGAGATCACAGCCGCTACTGGAGTCCAAATCCCCGTGCTTCGCTAAATTCTCCACCCCCTCTTCGTTCGTTGTTCGTTTTATTAGGCATATTCAACTGAGGTACTTCCCGAATTGCCCTCTCGCTCGGAATAGGCATGAAGTCCAAAGGAGTAACCTTTTAAGTCTAAATAAGGAACGCACACAGTTGGCAGTTCGGTTTGCTGCCGCGTTTGTTTAATTGTGACCTTTAGACCGCTTACCAAAGAGGGGGGGGTACGGCTTTCACATCCATGTTAACACAATTCTAAATTCAGTCAGTTTATACCCGTGTCTGCTCTTTCTCCAATCTCTGATCAGTTTCGCTGACATTCCACAAATAGTACGTCCCGGGCAGCTTACTCACGCATGCTTCTGCATTTATTCCTAGTTAGTTTATGTGCATATGAAAAGAACTTCCCGACTTGCCGTCTGCAGTTGTCCGGAGACGTAGCAGTCCGTCTTATTTCACTCATTTTATTTCCAGCGACCCATCCTCTCGATGTAATCTGTCCATGCAATCGGTCTTGTTTCGTCAGTGACTAATCTCGAAGCTCACACATTCAGGTATGCGATATCGCCATTTGTCACATGTGCGGAGGCAGCACAAACCAGACGGGGTTGCCAGCAAAGACTGAAGTCTCTATTTTTTGGTTTATTAACCGTCATCTGCCATCCAAACTCAATCCTAGGTTTGCAACTCCTAAGGTTCGAACCCGCGTTCTGTTGGCTAACAATGGTAGGTGGACGCTCACCAATCGCGTTAGGGCTCTGGATCGAGCCACAAGGCGCAACAGGACAAACGGATTCCGCAACGCGATTGGTCAGCGCCCTTGATCACAGCCCAAGCCTTTACGCCTCCGAAGTGATTATTAGTCAATAAGCTCCTTGCCAGCAAAAGCTGGCAGTTCGATTATAAGTTAAGTAGTCAAGCTCTCAAGTCATTAGTTTGATTACAGGTTAATAGTAATGGCACGCCGAATGTTAGATAATGACAACTTGCCGGATAGTAGGCCGTCTCGAAATCTTTTGGCCATTATATGCCAGGTCTTGGGGCCTGGGTTAGCGTCAATGGCACACTGAGCATAGGGTGCTTGCATTATTTACCATACTGACAACGCAGCCTCCCTAGCACAAGCTGCGAAGTATACCCATGAACGCGTTGGCGACTTTCTGTCGCAATGCTCTTACTGTGTCAATTTACGGTTCATGTTAGAGGAACGTGTAACAGTCCACCTCAACGCCTTCTCTCCCTTCAGTCCGGCCACTACGTCTGCCACATTAAGCGCTCCGCTCTGTCTAAGGGCGTGCCTGGCGTCGCAGCAGCCTGTGAACCCTCGCCATCGGAGGGTCCGAATGAGTGGGTCATCTTCAACGACGAGAAAGTTGCTCGCAGCGAATGCCCTCCCTTCCAGCATGCCTACCTCTACGTCTTTCGCCGAGTGGATGCCCCGCGCGAGTAGGACTCGACTCTGCCGATGCCCTGGAGGCTGCATCAACGCCTTTCATGTTTGCCCTACCTCCTTTGCTCTGTTCACTGGCCGATTGCATGTTCCTTTCCTCTGATTATCCAAGAAATGTCTATCGGACACAGTCTCTGTTCTCCTTCTGTATTTCCCGCGCATATGCTTTTGCTGCTGGCCCATCCAATGACTTGCATTTGTATTGTGGTAGGGTGAGGACGGCTGTTTTCGTTGGTGGCATTCTTATTCGCATGCCGAGTTTTGTCTCCGCTTAACGAATGTAGTATTGCCATCCGTCAGTATCTTGCCTGTGGCTAGGCAGACTGTCACAACCCTCTTGATAAAAATCTCTCGGCCACTTGTTAGGCCTGGCCGGGCCTAGACCGGCAAATACTTTGGAAAGGCTGGCACAGACTAGTATCGTCCGGTCAATAGTTCAGTTATTCGTCTTCACACATTCGCGGGTATTAGATCGAATTATTAATCTAAATAGTGCCCGTCGGCCGGACCATACCTTTTTATGCACATACGGCGCCTACCACGTGAAGTCATCTAATTGGTAATTCGCACACAGCTCGTCTCCCGTCTGTCAGTGTGAGGTCAGTTTTTGGATTTAAGGAGGCGAGACCTAAGACGTTCTTGGTCACAAACGCCACAAGTCGTTCGTTCTCCACAAAACAGCAATTTTTGTCTTGTTTACGCATTTGCCTATATCCTTGCGTCAACACGTTCTCAGGTGACTATCGAAGATTTAAGTTTTCTGGGTCACTTAGTGACTCGCTGCCAATAATTCTCATGACGGCGCAATATTCTATTAGGGCCATGAAAGCACCGTATGCGCCTCCTAGTCAGTGTGTTTTGGCAACTTTTAACCCTGTTGGGATTAGGTCAGTATATTTTAAGGGTAATAGGCAATGCCTTCAGATACTCCACTCATGCAGACGCTCCAGAGACGGTACAAATCTTGGCCATCGCTAAGGCGAGCTCTGGATAACCAAAGTGTCGTCATGTACTTTTGTAGTCGAAAATCTTGTAGTATGTTTGTTTAATTTTAACAAAAATTCAAAGATGAGTCCTGACCTAGCTTAAAAACGTCTAGTTCTTTCTTTTAAAAGAAGACTTGGTAGTCTTTCTGCCAGCTTTTCCTTACGTGAAGGTTATTTTTGCCAGACTGCCGAGCGTTTTGGCTGTTCTGGGAGTTCACGCTCGAAAACCTTCGTAAATATGAAATTACCGGAAAATTTTGCCGAATACTAGGTTCTTTTGTGCGGTGGCCAGTGTTATTACTGATTTACTGTTTGAGCGCCTAGTGTCAAACTACGAGCTGGATGGGATCAGTGCATCCACCCGTCCGCCGACCTCTCAGTTCCATACCGACTGCTCTACCGTTGCACTACGGCCTACAGTGCAGCTGATTGGTCTAGAAGGGGAGAACCCGTAAGGTCAAGGGAGGTCAGAGCGTCCGTTTCTGGCTCATTAGCCATCGTTTGTCAACCATACCCATACTGCTAACTGGTCTCCCCTTATGTTGCGCTCATAGGGCAGGTCTTTTGTCCTGCGGTCGACGTTTACGCTTGAATTGTAGGCTAGCAGACAGGCCTGACCTGTTGCGTACATTTTAACAATTAGAACATTGCCTGTTGAAGAGTAGATTCTTTGTCAAAACCCCAGGCAACGTCAAGTTTGTCTGCTCTAATTCCAGACCTTCTGCCCTCCTAGTCCCGGTCAGTGATTTTGCTGCCTCTGTCGAGTTACGTACGCCCATTTGCCATTCTCTGTCATTATCTGTGGTCTTGTTGTTGGGCCATTACGGATAATGCCTGACTTGATGTGTCATCTAAAATTCCAGAGGATGAAACAGGAGAATACATGGTCTGCGGCCTGTTTCGGCCTAAAACATGTCAGCCTATTATTACTTCCTAGAACTTCTTTGGTACACATTTTTTTGACAAAACTACCGTCCACAGTAAGCCAATCCACACTGGACGCACTTATCCATTCGAGAGACTTTCGTGGCTATTGAGATCTGCTAGACTTGCATCGTTTTTGCTAACTAAGCGAATTTTTCTGTGTATTCAGTTCTTCGAAGTTGACACAGAGGTCCGTCGAAGATGCGTCCTGGTAACGGCGAATGCCTTCCAATTCGGAAGCGGTAGGCCGGTGCATTGCCACTCTAGTCTCGGAATTCTGTTTTCATCTTTCTGGGACACGGCAAAGTGACGAATAGTTTTCAAGACCATCATTTAGGGCTTTACTCCGTTTCCTTTCATTCTGTGTGATCGCCACGTAGTGACTGAAGTCTGCGTTGGGTGGCTACTGATCGAAGCGGTATTTATGTGGTGCATTTTCTCCCTCCTCAAGGAAAGCCTCCCATGAAATTGTAAAAACGCTAGGCCCCTAGAAAAAGTCCTTGCGTTCTCAGCTTCTCCATGCCTATCAATCATTTTCTGTCGGTGTTGGAAAAATATGGTAAATGACAGGTTGGAGGAAATGGCATCTATGGGTCCTCTGTCCATATCCGCCCTGCCGAATGGAGTTCTATTGCATTAGTGAAGTTGAGGGCTCTATGTCTTCGGCCCTTGGCAGGAAAAATCAAAGTGCTTAGAGCGGGGATCCTAAATCGGACGCATATATCTCGTCTGCCAATGCGCCGTCAGCCGAGGGTGGTGTACATCAGTATGACGTGAAACGAGATTCCAGGCGACGTTTTTGATTTTTAAACGAACCGCGTCCACCTCCGGCCTAATCTGCTCATATTTCACAATTTTTGGCTAAATATAGAGATTCCGTTGCAAGGGTTTGCCCATCCAAAGGTATCCACTGCCAGCGTACTGATGCCTCATTTTCCGTCCGACTCTAGAAATCAACCGATGGTCACCCTGACTTCAGCCATTCCAGAGATGTTTGCTCCATCCGTCGAGGGCCGCGGGACATCGAGCATTCGTCGATGTCGATTGGGAAATCATCCAGACTGTAGGCCACCGTCGCGACCTCACCTCGACTCATTCCAACTCCTCCTGGAAGACGAATGGGGAGTGGGGGGAGGGGAAAGTGTGTTCTGCGCGCTGGGCCAGTTCCAATCGAGCCTGTATAGAGCTAATTGCGTTTAGGGAGCGTATTAACCGTTTAACCGTGGTTGTGCGCAAAGTGAGCACGTCTGCGCGCGATGGCCCCCGCCCAGCGTGGCGGCTTGTTCGGAGCGCAGCCTTCGCGCATAGTGTATTTTTTGTGCGATTCAGTGACCTACCTGTTCATGAATTTTGATGAACGCGGGTGTCGTCTTTTTGCTCTGCTAATCTGAAATTTGGTCCCTCTTGTCGCGAATGCAACTGGTGAAGGGCGTGAGCTGGCATTTGGTGTTGTTAAGACATTCTATCCAGATTTCTGTCCTTTGTATTGATGTTGAGTAAACAGAAAACGAGGAACATTCGATCGCCAAGAAGGCCGAATTTCCATGTGATTCTGTTTGTTTTCAGCCTCTAAAACCCGGCCCTCGCCATTTTGCGTCCACGAGCATCCGGCGTTCCTGCCAACCAGATCCTCAACACATTTTCTTCCTACTTAGGTTTCTTCAGCAGAAATTACCTTTTTCTTCTTTTCCATATAGTCGCAATGGCCGAGAAGCCGGACGATCTCTACCTCCCCAATGCCGTTATCGGGCGCATAATTCGTGAAGCAGTAAGTCTCTTCCTCTCTCGACTGATCTTAACAAGTTTTTGGGTTTCCTAAAGGTTGGCATGTTACGTCAAGAACGGTGTCGCCGGAACCAGAATTAACCGACCTCAAGGTCATCTCGATTCCAGTACACTAATCTGACCCACGTTCCTGAACCTCATTGGTTTTCGCAAATTGGTTGTCAAAGTTCGGTTTGTGGAAGCCGTGCTTGTGAATAGCCGTTCACGTCTTCTGTAGACCAGTTTTACTCATTGGCCCCTCCTTTTTCCGAGCATATTATACCCAAAACAGAAACCGACACTATCAAAACCTGTCGTTCACTGTGCCTAGGTAGGCCCCTTTTACAGGACGGTCGAGCCTCCTTCGGTCGTACCGCGTGATCACTCTACGCATATTTACAATCTCTGTAAATTCATTCGGTTCTATTGTAAAACACCCAACAGCCGCGGTGGGATTCGAACCCACGACAACAAAGCCAGCGCTCAAACCACTTGAGCGACGAGGCCCCACTAGGAGCCAAGAGTTTAATCACATTTAGGTCATTTTATACCTTCCCCCCAGCCCATTGCAGCGTATGGAATCCGCCAATTCTGAAGCAGTCACCTGACTCACCAAGCAAGATTTCCTGAGAAATCAGCATAGAATCCAGACACAGTGTCCAAGTATAGTTCATGGCGCATTCATCTCACACTAAATTAACTTCCCCTTCAGCCTCATCTAGCCTTAACGAACATTTTTGTATCATATAAGATTGTAGTTTAAGTCATAGTCTCCTGTGCTGGGCTTTTTAACCGAAGTAGTAATGGCCGTAGTATTCAACCAATCGCTTAACATTGACGCGGCAGTTTGTGTGCACATTTGTTTCTCGGGATTTCTGTAGTTTTGTGCCTGATTTTGGGAATGCCGGTGTGTTTTGGGGTTTGGATAATTCCCGAGGTAGGATTCCGAAAGCTAATTGGTTAGGATACGTTTGTTTTCGGTAAATTCCTATCAGGTCGACACATTTACATGAGAACGGGGTCAAACTAAACATTTGAATGATAAGAGCATTCGACCAAAGTTTGTCTTCACGCAAGCAAGATATATGGCAAGTGACGAACTGAGGACACATGGTGATGGTCTGAGCTGGCAACCTATCCCTACTTTTGTGTAAAGTGGGGTTGGTCAAGAGTAAAAGCCATTCCTGCCCGGAGGGTTCGTGAAAGAGCTTATTTAAGGCGTCTTCTCAGGAGCCCACTCGCTCCGTCCTCTTGAGTGGGGAGGCTTCGGGGAACAGAGTTTTCGTTTTGGGGCCAATGCAGTGGGTTTTGCCGGTCTTTCGATAACATTCTTCGCAATAAATCCGTCAGGGTGCCCGTTTTTGCGGAGCGGCGTCTAAACTCCTCATCTATGCTGTTCTCGAGCAAATTCCTCCAGTCCTTTGCGCCGATCACCCCGGCTAGATTGTGTTTCTTCTGAAGTCTGTATGTTGTCCAGCGCAAGTTTTCTGGTAAACGCCCGTCTGATTGCTACAGTCGGGTCTTCTGCCGAGAAGGATGTCTAAGTTAACTAACCTGCAATTTCCGCCTCCAACGTAAATTTGATCGATGGATGTGTCTTATGTACAGCTCTTCCTAACCCCCACTTGTATAAGAAGACAAACTTTAACCGTTTTCTTGGCAAAATCTTATTCCTTAGCGGTTAGGGATTGGGGTTAGGGGTTAGGCTGAGGCTTGTCTACATCAGGTATGGCTACGAAATAAGATCCGACTGATTCCTCTTATCACTCACATGTTTCACTTAACTAATTTCTCATATAAGTGTACTGGTTTTACGAGAATTTATCAAAGGCAAAGTATGCTCGCCGACTAGTCTTCCGGAGCGTGTGTGTGTGTGTCAAACTGGGCGATAGTTGCAGTCCGCAGACGTCTATTGAAGTTTGTCTTCTGTGAGCACTGTTCAAGACGTCTGTTTTCGACGGACGCTCCCAGGTTAGTGCCACTATTACCACTGGATTGAAGACCGTTTGAATGCCTTTTTTATTCACCACGCTGCAACAAGTTCTGTGCGGAGTAAACAAACGGATCGGGCGACCCAGGACGCACGCGGTCATCGTGAGACGGCGTGAATCCGACCCCGCCACGGTCATACAGCCTTCCGTCTTCCCTCCACCAAGGCCTTTTCAGCCCATAGAAGTCCTCAGTCTCTAAAAATGGGCTACTGAACGAGTCCGAAAGCCCGGACCAGTACAACTACCATTCCAATAATCCCATGCTCTCCTTCTTTTCAACTAAAATCTGGGCCTCGAATATTCGACCCGCTATTCAAGCAGGAAAACTCTTCCGTGGTTTCAAGACACTAGTTAGAATAGGATACAGCCGAGATGATCAAGAACATGTCAGGGGCAAAGCAAACGCAGGACTCCATTACCAATTTGCGTTTTCGTAACCTAAGCGCAATTATGAACTTTGGTCTGTAACTTAGAGAAGTAACGCGACCATTTGTGGAAACCGACCTGATGGGTCCCTCAAAGCGAACTTCCTTCCTCATCTGGTGCTTGTGACCGCGAACAGACCATCATCTACGAAGCCACAATCCGACAGTTCGACCGTCATGTCCGACGACTTCCATCGTGTGCTCCACAGCAAGCTCGGTGACTTGCACGTTAATTAGTTTATGGGGAGCGTGGACTTGCGAAGCATCCGCCGCACACTCTCCTCCCCACCTGGGCCTGGGTTCGAGACATAGTTAAGAAGGTCGGAGTTGGGAAAGGACACCGGTGATCGGCGTGGCCGGACTCGCACCTAGGCATACCATCACACCCCCTGGTCCACCATAAACACTTGACCAGGATTTTAACCAACATCAATAGGACCACAACGGGTCAGAAAGTCGAGGATGGCTGGGCAACCGTGCTCACCACCTGTGTACCCAGCAGGAGCGCAACCTTTTCTACTGGCAGGGAACCAGGGGCCAAATAACTCCAAGTTTGCCCGTTTTGATTTAAACGTCCTTCTATTTCTCAATTACCGCGGTTACTGTTCCTAAAGAAACAGGGATTTGAACCACTGCCTTTGCAGCGGACATTCCTCATTTCGAGGGCTTGGTTGGTCCGCACGAGGATCAAAATCAACCCCGTTTTTCGTCTCATAACCCTACAGTAAATCTCTGGTAATGGTACTTTTTCGCGACAACAACGATTACTATGATGGTCGGGGACGCTCACCGATCGTTCATACGAAACTCAGTCGTTCCGTTGTGCTTTACGGGCTCTGTCTCTCTCTCTTGAGCCCAACCAGCAGCCGCACAGCGGCGCATGATATAGGTAGTATAGTATTACCGACAATGACAAGGGGGATTGGGATGGCCATTTATGGCTTATTTGCCGTCGTCAGCCAGTCATACCCAATCCCCAAGTGTGGAACACCCGAGGCTCGAACTCGCGACCTGGTAGTTAGAAGTCCACGTCTCTAACCACTGGACCACGAGCCCGTTGCCCTACCGACGACGGCTAATAAACCAGAAACGGCCATTCCAGTCTCCCCTGTCTTTCTCGGTAATAAGGTCTTGCCTATATCATGCGCTGCTGTGCGGCCGCTTGTTGGGCTCGAGAGAGAGAGCCCGTAATGCACAGCGAAACGAATGAGTTCCGTAAGAACGATCGGTGAGCGTCCCCTACCATTGTATATTCCCGATCGAAACCGACAGGGCAACGGGCTCGTTGCCCAGTGGTTACAGGCGTAGACTTCTTACCAACAGGTCGCGAGTTCGAGTCCCAGGTGTTCCACACCTCGGGGTTGGGTATGACTGACTGACGACGGCTAATAAGTCAGAGATGGCCATTCCAGTCTCCCTTGTCTTTGTCGGTAATACAACGATTACGCCCAATGAATGCGCGCCTATTCGCACACACCTTTTAGTTGCCAGAGAAGACGGTTGTCAGTCGTGAGGCCCGCTCCGCCATCAGCAAGGCAGCCAGCTCCTTCATCCTCTGCGTCACCTCGATGGCGAGCGCACACTGCGAGGCCGGCAAGCGCAAGACCCTGGCTGCATCCGACATCCTGGGAGCCCTTCGTGACATGCAGTTTTCCTCCTACGAATCTCCCCTCCTGGAATTCCTCGAAAGTAAGGCATCAGTGCGGCGTCTGCGTCTCTGATGGGTCAGAGTCTTTTGCCAGTTTCTTGCTTGCACATTTTTACGACCACTGGGACACACACACAAACAGTTACAGAAAGATAGAGGGGAAGCATACGCAGTTGGAACCGCCAACTCCGTCCCAGATGCTCCACCTCTGAACTATGGTGGTCACATCTCCTGGTGTGCAGATTCCATAGTTCTTGACTCGCCAGGCGAGCCGTCTTTCAGTGTGCAACATGGGCACGCTAAATATGACCTGTCTTACGGCCTTGGCGCCTGCGTGCGCAAATGTGAACTCGCGGTTGGGCGTCTTCCCTCCCCAATATGGATAATATGTCAGATTATGGAGAACTGGGGGAAGGCCTTTTAGAACTACGCACAAATCGCGTTCTTGAAATACGGTTTGGAACAATATTGGCGTTCGGCAATGAATATGTTCCCAAGACTTTATGAAAAGTCACTAACTGTGCTCATCTCATTTTCGAGGACATACTTGTGCGAGTCTGGATTTAATGGCATTTAGTCAATCAAAACCTAGTTCAGAAATCGTTCGGATGCACAAGCTGACATTTAAATTGCTATTAGCAACAAAGTGTCACGATTTGACAAACTGTTATCCGATAGACAGGAACAAAAGAGTCATCATTTTTTAGTTTATTAATAAAATTCGATCACACAACTTTGTTTTCGTTTTTAGAAACTGGTGTTGGGGGATGTGATGACATATTCGAAAGTTTTTCAGGGGATCAAGACATGGAAAAGATTAGGGACCCGTGGTCTAGAGCCGTGTTTTTTACTTCCTAACTATCCCCATTTCAATACCTGCGATACTAGCGCCCATCCTCCAGCATATGTTTGACTTTCGTCAGACGTATTCCAATTAAGCGCATCCGACATTTTTGCGTGGTAGCTGCTTTCTATGGGTATTGTTGCAATCGCAGCTTTTTAGGGCCTTCAGCGCATTCAGTCAGTGGCCTTCTTGGGTGACAAAAGGGATCAGCAGAAACGAATCAAGAAGGATAGCATCAAATTTCTCTTGCCTGTTTTCCATGTCTTCACTGGTCATTCCTAAGCGGAGTTGTGGGCCCTATCATGCTGTGCAAGCTTCGGAAGATGGTTTCAGCAAGGTTCCACCGTTTACCACTTTTCTGTTTGTAAGCATTACTTACCTGCAGTTTTCGGAATGCTCTTGTAGACTATCGAACTGCGATGAATGCAAAAAAGGCCTTAAAGAAGAATCAGACGCAGAACGAGACTTCTTCTGTCAACGCCCAGCAGGCATCCGAGGTCATCAGCCTTGACAATGTAGACGAAGCCGAGACGAGTAGACCTGCCGAGGAGGAGAACTCCAAAACTGTCGATCAGCCGGGGACCTCCTGAACGTCCTCTCTGCCTGGGCAGTCGCATTTGTTTCGTAAGCGTTCCCCCGTCCCACCCGGCCTTCTTTTTTCTGTGGCCGCCGAGATTTCTACGTACACTCGAGCATTTTATAAACCTATTTTAATCAATAAAATCTGCCAGATCACCGATTTTTCAGAGTACCATTCCGACTTTGTTCCATGATATCGCTTTGAGACGGTGAATTCTGGGTTATGCCGCCAGACGCTGGCAATCACTCTCCAGATCTTCGTCGTTTGTCGTTGCAGCCGGCTGTCCTGAGCTGGCTTGCTAGTGGATCCGACGTGCATGAAGTACTGCCTACTTGCACGGCCGTATTTGCGAGCATTCTGTGTCACTAGAAGAAGATGCGATCACTGGAACAAGAGGTGTATTGACCTGACGTTTCGGATTCTCACTCGAACCCATAATCAGAGTCAATCGCGGATAAGGGTAGTGAAGGCACAAAGACTTCAGTATTTATAGCACGTAGCTGCCGTGGGATCGCATACGCACTACAATTAAGAGCTCTCGAGATCACCGCTGCTGGGGGGTCGTAATTGATGGGATAATAGCCCGTCAGTCCGCGTCCGAGTCGTTAATTGCCACAATTTCGTCATCCGCGTTGGATGTTGGCGTGATACTAACTCGGCGGCTTGCCTGCCGTCGTTGGGATTGTTGCTCGCCCCTAACATTCCCATGTGACTGACACCCATGCCCAGAAAATGTCTTGGCACCGAATATGGCAATAGGAGGTCATTCTGCTTGTTGGTTTATTACGGGTCCGAGAACTATGATCCGAGCAGTTCGCAGCTCACGCGGCTGTCACTTCTGGCGAGATTGTTGGCCTCTTGGAACTTGAAAATATGACCGGGTCCCGTGGAATGAGCCGCCACCTGAGAGCTGGCGTCTATCCTCACCTTCGCTGCGTGCTCGGCCATCCGCGTCTGGAGCGATCTCCCAGTCTCTCCATCGTAGTTGCTCTGTCCGCAACTGCACCAAATCCGGTAAACGACTCCAGACGTTTCCTGCCGGGACAGCGGGTCTGTCGGCCTAATGATCTGGTGCCTGATGGTTGCTTCCGGCCTGTGTGTAACCCCAACTCCAAGTGGAGTGAGAAGGCGGCTGGCGGCTTCTTATACGTCCACGTATGGAAGAGCTCGTCAAAATTTGGGTCCGCTTGGATTCGGTCTTTGGTTTCGTTTGCGTACGCACTCGTTTACAAAGTTACGCGAGTATACATTGACTCTTAGTACCCCTCAGCAACCTTGTCTTCTGTTTCACTGCAATGCGTTTCAACGCACCGGTATAGCGATCTTACGCAACTGCGTTTGTGACCGATCGGGTGGTTATTGTTGAAGTGCAGTATTTCCGTCATACTTGTCGCTTTCCTGAGCACTCTCATTTTTAGGCCACAACAATCTCTGCGGCAAATGAGAACACCCAGAGGGGCCAGTTGGTTCTTTTCTTCTGTCTCACCTCCCGTTTTGATCTGCCGCGCCAAAAGTCTTATATGAAGTGTTGCCATTTGACGGGTTAACAAAGTCCACCTCCGGACTACGTGGTCTTTATTGCGCTCTCGCTTAGGCGTGGCCCCGACGCCGTCCTAGTTCGGTGTCGCAGGCACGTGTGTTGCACGTGAAGGTCAGGTCCGGCAGCATCAGTTGTTGCACACACGCGCCTCCGTCACTGGGACGTGTTGGGTGTGGGGGTGGAGACGGCGAGGTAGGTGCAGCGCAAGTCTGCTTCACTTTAAGCATATTTGGCTCGAAAGAGGTCACTCCGTCCCCCCCTTGGAACATCAGTGGTATTTGCCGCTGAGAAGAACGGACGTGTTACTATATTTGGCCATAAACTTATTAAATGAACGCGATGGGATCGTTGCAGACTACAAAGCGGTGCCAGACCGTTGGTCAACAGTGTAGTTATGGTTACTCAGCCGCCTAGGTGTCGTTTACGCCTGCCAATAACTTGTGCATACAGGACAACATTTACACCGCAAGATATTGCCCGGCTGCCGAACCGCCCAAGTCGTTTCTCATAGTCCATACCTCTCTCTCTCTCTCTCTCTCTCTCTCTCTCTCTCTCTCTCGTGACGATGCCTTTAAGCGCCACAAAACGTGGGCAGGTTTTAAAGCTCGACCCTCCTTACCAGGATTACCTTCTAAATTATGGGTACGATTCCGCAACTCGAGATGATACGTCCCCTCAAATTATCGGCACTCGCTAGGACCAAGCGGATACTTTCAGCTCTCTTAGCAGATTGCAGTGGACCAGTGGAGTCAACCCCCCAGCGAGCACAGACGATCCAGGGATCCTGTTTTTCGTCCCCGTTTTTTTTTACAATCGAAACCTCCCAGGAGAACAAGGTTTGCCGATGAACCAACCTCTTGCCTCACAAGTCTCTCTGACTGATAGTCTATATGGCAGCGCACTTTTACAAACTTGTATAACAGGGACGCGGCCGCGAAGTCGCTACGCCTCGCAGATTATTCTCAGTGCCCCTATGGTCAAACCTACGCAGGCAACACAAACTAACTAGGACAATCAGTCAGCGTCGGGTATTATTTTCTGATTCCTGTCCGCGTGTGATACCGTCTAGTTGTGTTGTGCGCATTAGCCTAACCAATGTTTTCATAGTCTTTCCGGTCTCTGGTCCTTGCAATTTGCTTTTTGTGGACCCTCCTCGACATCTGCTTTCCCAGAAGCTGCGAACATCACTCGAGTACTTTAAAAGGCCTAGTCAATCCAGGGAAGGATACCTGGATTGTTTGATATTCTCCGAAGATTTGTGCACAATGCAAAGCGAAGCAAGTAGACGTGAAGTTAATTAAGAAGGAAAATTATAGAGCACAGCAGCATGTCCGGGGTCCTAGAGAAGGCTGTAGTTTCCATTGCGCGGATAGGAGTACAGGTGGACGCGTTCCTGACGATCCATGCGCATATAGAGGCCGAAACGGAAACCATATGCTATGGCTGGATGGCTGCCGGCCGCCTCCTCGCTGAAGTCCGGATCGTGCAGGTGCCAAATCCCAGGGCTTGGCGTCCTGACCCGCCTCTGTTGCTGAAAAGGCAAAATGCCATTCTGCATTCGGAAAATAGGACTCATTTGCTACTGGGAGAACTTCATTCCAAAAACGTCATCCTAGTGTCAGCAATTGCTGCTGCCGCAGTACCGGTCTCATCTTAATTACACTGGTGATCTAACAGATGAAATGTGCCGAAATTAGATAAGTCATCTTATTTACTTTCACAGATGTAGAATGTCAAGTCCACGCTTTACTGGCCCTATCGACAAAGCAAGCCTACAGCACGTAGTGACGATAAAGTCATCCCAAGAAATATGATCGCCTAAGTTTTACATTCTCCCAACCATTCTGTTTACCACGGGGTGGTCATCCCGGGCGCAAGACTTTGTGTCCCTCCCGAGAGGATATCGAAAGTTACTTTCTTTTTCCAGACGCCTATCGTTTATCGTTCGCGTGAAATGCTTTATCAGTGGGTCTGGGACAGTGCGTATTTCGCACACCGAATCACGTCTGGGCCTTAACGTCAATGAACTGCAAGTGCTTGTTTAGTGCAAGAATACTCATCCATACCTCAAGGCACATTTTCACCACGGACAGTAACACTTTCCTCAGTATTCGCAGGTAATCCTTCTTACCCACATTCGGATTTGTTTAATTAAATGTGTCAGAAGCAAAAAGGTCACTAGCACACCAGGGACAGTTCACTCTCCCTTATTTGATTTCGGAGGAAATCAATGCGCCAACTTGGAGAAAATCGTTCGGAGCAGACCTTTTCTGGCACAGTCAGAAATTCGATATGAATAACCGCTTAATATTCACAAACCGCCGATAGGCAGCCAGTAGTATAGAGTTGTGCAATTATTTACCGTACTAACGAACACGTATTAACTAAAAGCCCAGACACGCGTGTTTCGCCGATCTTGTGCCGCTGTCTGACTCAGCTGTTAGGGTTTCGGCTCATCAGTGGGTCCCCCAGCTTTCCCCGCGTGTCTTCGGTATATGAACTCCAGTTTCATCTTGCCATGGTGGATTTCAGCTCAAATATTCATATCAAATTTTGGACCGTGCCTGAAAAGGTATGTTCCGAAAGATTTACCTTAAGTTGGCGCATTAATTTCCGACACGATTATTTCGGTTTGGTGTTTCATCTTACAAGGCTGGGTCGTCTGTTTTAGACGGTCTAACGCGTTATCTACAATGACCTCGGCTCAGAGAGTTGAGCAGCGACCTTTGTATACACTTATTGTTTATTTTTTAATTGTTCTGTTTAATTTCGGTTGCTGTATGTCAATTCATTAAAATTTTCCTGTTTGAAAATGAATTCACCAATTCTTATTTACCCAACTGTGAAAAACCCGGCGCCTCAGTGGGATTCGAACCCACGCAGTAAGGGGAATGCTTTACTACAGCCAACGCTCTAACCACCTGAGCTACGAGACCCCGCGGGACGACGCGAGTTTTATCACATTTGAATTGACCAATTATCTATACTTATTCTGCCATTCATTTCTGCACACATAGGCCCTGTCCGTAAATCCCCTATTACCACCTTTCCCGTAGGACAGCTGTCCTACACCGTTTATTAGTGAAATATTAGTTATTGGTATTTATTGTGGCTTTGGTAAGTCCTCAGATGTGCAGTCGTTCTGCGAACCGTTGACTACAGAGTTTTTTTTATCTCTGGGCAGGTTTGGTCTACGTATCGATGATACCGACCGAACACTACACTTCAAACTAGGCGCTGTAATTTGTGATGCCCCAGCTATGGCCTTCATAAAGCTGGATCATGGGAAATTTGGTTCATACGGCAAAGACCATAGAAGATATGAAGGTTAAACTTGATATCCTTTATGAAAGCCGCCAGGGACATGGGTGTTGGTGCGGCTCAACACCCACTCCAGCACCCCACGGGCCTGTGATCCAGCGCATAGCTACCATTGAGGAGCTGGATCAATTTAAAAACGCTATAGCGGACCCGAAGTTCAGACAGCAAACGGTAAATATGCCCTGTAATTCAACATTTCTTACTAGATTTCCTACCTCACGGCTAACTGAGGTGATACTCTTTCCGCCTTCGCGGATAGGACTTTCGGTATCCTGTTTGATGACAGGATTACCCTACATCTGACATTTTACGGGCGGCCCCAGGGGAAGAGGGCCTTCTTTGGATCCAAACTGTACGGTTTGGTTGTGGGCACATCATTCAATTTCCTTATATGTCATGTAACAACATGAATGCTTTCACAGTGTGGAACGCTGCGCGCAAATGCGACCAGCAGCAACTAGAGAAGACGTTCCGAACAGCCTTTAGGAAGGCTTACGATAGATTGCACAAACGAGGTTATAGGCTATGGACCTCACAATGTCCGGACGGTTAGTGATGTCTTTATAACGCTTTATCCCTTAATTCGTGTACCACTATTCTGCTGGCTTTCAATGTTTGATTTGACGCTGCAATTAATATCGTCTTCTTTGAGTTCAGAGGATGAAAGAAACCAATCATCCCCGGGCGGTCGGTCCGTCTACGTGGCCCTAAATTGGACCACTTGTATATATTGCATTTATCCCCGTATTTTTTGTACAGCATTTTAACCGTTTGTATTTTGCCTTTTTAGAGATAAATACCACTAATACCTTTTTTAAATAAAAAACTATTTTTAAAAAAACCAAGACTTCCTTATGTTGTGCTTAAGGGAAACCAATATCGGGGTGATGGAGGGGGACAAACGGATGGGGGTGGGGTATGGGTTATTTGCAAATGAAGGGGGGTCTGTCCTGTTAAAAAACGAATGTAGATTTGTCTGCGCAGATTCTAAGCAGATTAGGTGGGAAAACGTCTACGCAGATTCTGCGCAGATTTGTCTAACCGTCTGCGCAGATTCTGGACAGAATTGTTATTATGGGAGGCACCTTTGGCTGGTCGTGTGTATTTGAGGTCCTTCACCCGATCGTTTCCAATTTCGTTTGGAGTAATGCTGTTTGTGGTTTTAATGCCTATTCTGCCAGGGCATCTTTTTGCCAGGTAGTGGAAGTATGATTAGCTGACAGAGGGAGCGCACTTAAAGACTGCATTATAGAGCATTTTGAATGGAAGATAATGACTGCGATGACAGCTATTGCAGACTGATATCCGTCCTTTCGAAGTGGCCATACGTCTGGCCAAAACCGTTGACCAAAAATCTCAGCAAGTTCAACCGCGCTATCGCTCATCCACATCTCTGTGTAGGCGTTCATCAGTTTTCTACCGGTTTTTGACGAGGCAACTTGGATACTTATTTGCACATGAGTGGATGCATTCTCATCTATTTGGACTACCGAAACAGAAGAGGGCAGGAAACGGGAATAGGTATCCCCCATTATTACAAAGCTGTTGGGGCTAAAGTTAGGGGTAGGGTTAAGGTTAAGGTGAGGGCATCAAGGCCACCAGGCAATGGTACCATATGTAGCCCCACTCACTAAACAAGAAACAAGGGCGCTTGTAGTATGGGAATGCTGATAATAGGAGGTTTGATGGGTGGACATAAAGGAGGCCGTGGACGGCACACTGCGCGAAGAAGGAATGTCAAAGACTGCACTTGTGCCATTACCTTGTTTCAGTTCACCAACGGCCTGTGTAAACCCGAGTGCGTAATTTGAAAAGTATGGTCAGATGCTGTTATGTAGCCCCATCTCAAGGAAGCAAACCCCAGTCGCCTGTGATACTGGACCGGTGGTAATAAGGGTTTTCACAGGTGGGGCCGCTGAACGCACAAGCAACGCGGTCAAGTAGTTGCATGCAAAAGAGAAGCTATTGGGAATTCGCGGTTGTACTTTGAGTGATTTAGAAATAGTTGCTCTAACCCCTGACGCCTAACCCTAGTCCCTAACTCTAACCCCTAACCCTATGCCCTAACGCTAACTCCCTCCCCAACAGTATTTTGTCCACCAGGTGGGACTAAATAACCACATCTTGCCGGTTTACTCGTAAACCGAAGATGAAATAGGTGAAAGCGGACCCTGGCGGTAGATGGGAATGCTGGCGGAATATGTTTGTAGCCTGGGAAGATGGCCTACCTTCCAGCATGGATGCCATTCTCAAAACAACACCGAGCAGCGTTCGTACCGACGGGAATTATCGTTTCTGGTTGACCTGTCGACAGTCACCCATCCGTAACTCCGAGGAAAAGAAGACCTGGAATGAAAATCCGCATCCTGGTCCCTTAAAACTATCACTACCAATGATTCATCCTTAGAAATCAAGGAGGTCCACCACTGCTTGGCAGGGCGGCGGTGACTTGTGCGTGAAACGGTTCAAACTGTGAAAGGACATTAGAGATATCATTGTAATCTTCTCCAAAATCAACCGTCTTTCGATGAGAGTTGATCAGCAGGTCAACTCACCAAATACTGGCTTGAGTGCAGTGGAGAAGATGGATCAGTGCTGTGTCCATCAGATGGGGGATACATAACCACACCTTACCAAAAATATAAATAAAATGAGTTGCCTAGTAAGCCCAAGTTCAGGCGAACGAGGCGTGTACAGCGCATCTCTCGCTGGGCCTGTCCTCAAGATAGAGTCAAGAGGCCTGCAGACGCGGTCAGGTGCAGGTGGTTTGTGCGGCGCAGATCTCAGCCTGGGCGCGCCAACACACGTCCCGATTGTTATGGCTGTGTAACCCAACGATAAGCGCCAGTGCCTGACTTAGTCACGTGCAGGTCCAGTGCACCCCCTGTGTGGCCGTCGTAGGGAGCACATTTATTATAATCACAGTCAACGTCATAGTGTAAAGGACAGATATTTTTAGTCAGGTTTGTTTTATTTCCTTTGTTAACGTTCTCCTGAGCGACATTCCTCCTCCTTTGAAGAGGAGGGCTCGTGCAGATCTTCTGGTTTCCCTGCTCCATTGTCTTCCTCCTTTATTCCTTTGAACCACAAACCGCGATTCATCCCACTCCGAATTCCCGATTTAATAAACGTTCCGTTGTTGACAGTTCATTTCTGATATTGTCTGTTGAAACCCGTGATCGGACGTACAAGACCTCCCCCTGCAAGGAAGAGTCGTAATGAATATGTCTACCATGACCTCTACAGACGAACAGTTCCAACCGCCTTCCAAAGGCCTCAACACAGACGAAACTAAGCCATCAGGTAACTCGAGTATTACAGCAGCACGCCTATCCGGAGTCCGAGTCCCTCAATCGGGTCTAAACGAGACATACGGAAGTAACTGTCACCAATTCCTTGGAGGGGGCGAATGAGTTATTGCATGTCCCGCAGCTCCTACGTTAGTTACCCTGGCGTGCCTTAGTTGTAGCAGTGCATTTTAGTCTCTGCATGCAGTGCATGCATCTTGGGCACCGTCGACTTACCTTCGGCTCAACTGGTGCTTTCACCTCAATTTTCACTTTCACTGGCGGCTTCTCCTTCCTTGAAAGACCTGTAAGGAAGACATTGGGTAGGTAACATCAGATCGATTGACTAGTGAGCAGACAAATATGGTTATTCATTGCTATGAATGACGGCGGCCATAAATGCCACACGACGACAAAACGGTCTGTAATGTAGCAAATATACACGAAATCCTCTTTACTTGAATTTTCCTACCTTCACCGCGTTCTGATGGCAAGACGAAGTCAAGATCGCCGGGAGTGATCGTGGATGCAGTCGCTAACAAAGCTAGACAACCCGCTACCACATGACCTGGCTTCTAACACCACATGAACCAGCCTTCAAAGAGAAGTCCAGATCCCAATTGTGTACGTGCGCGTAAAGACCACAATTAGAAGAAGCCATTAAAGCCCCATCATCAGTTTAGGGGAGCACCACTGTATCCAGTCGGTTTGTTATCCTTCCAATATGACCATGCCCCTTGCTAATCTGCGGCACTTATCTGTGATCTGCGACTGCCAGAGGTAGAACTGGCCCTGTCTGTGCCAACAGCAGACAGGATTCCGAGAGAGATGACTTACCATGTTTCGCCTTAAGTCCCAGAATAACACCCTGTTTCTGCGGCGAGGCAGTCATTTCTGCCTAGTCCGCCTCCAACTCCTTCCCCCGAGACCCCTAACTGTCAACCCTCTCTTCCTATCACATGTTTCAGAAAATAGTCTCCTCGCCAACACTGATTCTTCCATGCACCGCCACCTTTTCTGGCGTTACAGACAACTGAAAAGGTATACCACATGACAGTTAAGAAAAGTCAAATAGTTCATCCTCCGACGTACTCTTACTTTTAGTCGGCTGGCATTCCTTTCTGTGACGATTCGTCCAACCCTTAAATTTGCACGCGGTGGAACAGTAGAAGACCTTGTTGCATCGAGTGCAGGGAACCAGTTTTACACTGGCCGATCGACCGCACTCATAGCAATACCGGTAGAGCATGTTGCTTTGATAAAAGAGAAAAGATACATATTTTGATCATCTGCACACTTTACGCGCACATATATATGCAGAAACAGATAGCCAACCAAGCCGGGGGAAACTGGCAATGGCAATTCTGCTCTATTGGCAGTCGTCAGTCAGCCATACCCAGCTCGGAGGTGTGCAACTCTCGAGCCTCCAACCCGTGGCTACAGGTTAAGTGTCCTGAAGTTCCAAGATCAAATACGCTTCCATCGTCGGAAGTAGGTTTTGTACGGCGCGTCACAGTATTTCTGAGTGCTGAACATGCTGGTGTGCTCGTGCTCCTAACGCTATACGTGCAGGATGCACTGCTGGGATGGGGAGTGAGAGAGAGTTGATTGCCATCTCGCTGGTCGGTGTGAAATTCTCCAGGCTCGAATCCCTAGACCGTTGGCTAAAATCCAACCCCCCGAAAACACAGGCGGAAAAGTGAGTTCCGTGATCAATCGGCCTCATCGAACTTGAATGTGTGGCCCGGTCTCGTCGAATGGGTCGCGACCTGAGAGTTGGCGTCATTTCTCCGCACCGCTGCAGCGTGTTCGGCCATTCGTGTTCGGAGCTTTTTCCGGATTCTCCGACGTAATTGCTCTGTCCGCAACTGTACTAGATCCCGTAAACGACTCCAGATGTTTCTTGTCGTGGCAGTGGGTCTTACGGTCTCATCAGCTGACGCCTTATGGTGGCCTCCCGAGCGATCATCACGCCAGCATCCAACACGGATTATGAGATTTCAGCAATTAACAACTTGCCGGTCGGCCATCAAGCCATTAGTGCACTAGCGGGCAAAAATTCTTGATAAAGGGGAGCGCGGTGAATTACCATAAGTATGCGGTAGCATAGCGACTGCATCCTATAAATACTGCAACTTCCTGTACACGAGTCACCCGTTTCTGCCATTGTCTCTGATGATGGGTCCAAGTGAGAATCCGAAACGTCAGGCGAATAAAGCCCTTGTTCCAGCGATCCCCTCTTCTTCTTATCAACTAGTTCCTGGAACTCGCATCTTCACTCGTATTGGCAACTTATGTTCGTTCTTGCGGGTCCCAAGTCGTCGGTCGGTATGCCCAACATAAACCCAAGAGCGGTTCGCACATGGAATTCAGTAAATGACATTTGTTTACTGCCTCTTCCCTATGAGGTCTTTTCCTCTGGATAACGCTGTGCTCAGGGAAGACGCCAGATTTTTGGCGATGGAGGTGCCAGACTGATTTAATCGTCAGGCGATCGTTTTGTAACTTCTTGGCACATAGGGCAGGCAGTAGAATCTCCGTGACATTCTGTCGTCATTAGAGCAGATGCTTTATGATTGTCTCTGGTATCTGAGGCCGTTTTTCACAAAGCTGACTGAGTATCCTTTGCGTCGGAAAAACCGATACAGATAAGCTAGTTCTTTATTCAGTAAGTCCTCGTTACTGCAGTAACGACAGGCCCAGTTGAAAAGGGTCCGAACACAGCTTCTTTTATGGTCGCCGAGTGCTTACTCTGATAGTTAAGGATGATCTCATAGTCAGAGCTTTCTGCAAGGCCACCGTCACTGAGCCTTCGTATGTTCACGTCTAGGAACGGGAGGGTGCCTCCTCTTGCCTCGTTGGGAGTAAATTGAAGAACTGGGATGGCGCCATTCGGGCTCTGGTGAAATCGTACAGCTTCACAGGTCTTTACGATGACGAATGTGTCATCTACGTATTTAAGCCACATTTCTGATTAAAGACTTTGTAAAACATCCTCTTCTAGCCGTTGTAAGACTAGTTCTGCGAGTAGCTCCGAAATTGGCGAACCCATTTGGGGGCCCTAACTTGTTGGTAGTACTTGTCATCGAATTGGCAATAGTCACTGAGACAAAGCCTAAGCGGTTGGATGATAGTTGGTAGCCCTCTACGGGTGGGACAATTGAGTGGACGGGTAATTGGTGATTATAGTATATGCTAGGAATTGACGCTCCTGATAAAGTGGAAGCCTAATTTAGATTAGGTGAAAAATACAAGGAAGGTATGGAAATGAGCAAGGAGACTTTGAACGGTGTGCGGAATAAATGCATCCTAGCCTCAGATTGGAAAGAAAAGCAAGTGAAGGCGAACAACCAGTGGGAAGAAGGCGACTGGTCCGAAGGTCATTCCTCAGTGTGTGCGATAAAACTCCATCCAACATAATGGACAGAAGAACACGAGAGTCAGGCAGCGGCATGCGGAACGCCACAACGCCAGCCGGGTAAGACTTTTATGCGAAAAATTGGTTTGGGCGGAAGAGAAAATCCGCAAATAATGAGGCAGTCGAAAGCTACCTCTGCTAATGAAGTTGATAAAGGGTAAGCCTCATTGTCATCGTTACCGGTGCCAATCCGCTCAAGATAGTACCTGTACAATGAATGAGGCAGTCAAGAGCTACCTCTTCTTAATGAAAGTTGATGTAGGGAAAGCCTCATTGTCATCGTTAACGGTGCCCAGGACAGTACCACCACAATGAATCTGCTACAGGTAATATAGCACGCATGCAAATTTAGAAGCATAATGAGAACGTAATCATAACTACTGAAATCAAGCCAGTAGGTATAATTGTGGATTATGTGGGCACGGTTGACAGCTACCTCTAATTATTAAATTTGACATAGGGTAAGCCTCATTGTCATCGTTAACGGTGCAAATCTGCCCAGGATAGTACCAATAAAATGAATCTGATACACGTAATACAGCGTGCGCGTGAATTAAGAAGCATAATAAAAACGCAATCACAGCTACTGAAATCGATCCAGTAGGTACCATTGTGGAGTCTGTGGACACGGCTACCAACTATCATCTTACCGCCTAAGCATTTCTAAGACGTATTGTATTGGAATTTTGATGGTATTGTCTTGCAGGCGTCGGGCCACGTTTTCAATGGCAAAGCCATGTGGTGTTGCGGAGAACAAGGCGATCACATCAAGTGATAAAATGCTCTCATCAGGACTTACTTTATGACCTTTAATCTTTTCAAGGAATGCCTAAGAGTTTGTGACGCCGCGTTGAGATCCATCGGTGAGGTGCTTCAGATGCCTGTATAACCATTTGGCTAGGTTTCAAGTGAACGATCTAATGAGTGGCACTATTATCCTCAATGGGGCATCTGGTTCGTGTGCTTTTGGAATGCCGTATGAATGTGCAATACGGGCGTCAATGAGAGTCATGAATTTGGAGTCATTGGGTCTTATGAGCTTTAGTCGAGGGAGTTCATCCACCTTTTTCCTTACAGCTGCAGTCCGCTTTTTCTTTGGGTCTTCGGCGAGTGGTGTGAAGACTTTCTTGTCATTGGAGATTTGGTTTGCTTTTTGCACGTAATCATTATTGTGCATAATGACGGTTTCGCCACCTTTGTCAGCAGACACAATCACAATACTGTCATCAGTCTTCAGAGATCGCGACCCCGTTTCTTCATCGATGGTTAAGTTTCGGTGAATTTCCCTTACTCAAAGAAGACCACTGAGCAAGGAGACTTCGGTAGGTTCCTGATAATGTTCGAACGCATTAAAGTTGTTCCTTACTACAATCAAATCAGTGGGTAACCCCTTCATGTAAATAGACCATATGTATTTTATTTGTAGCAAAAAATTTCGCGACGGCTCCTCAGCTGCGTCCTGTCGCTTCACAAGAGAGATAACGAGTGAGAAGAATACAACAGATTTGAATTCGTGCAGAAAATCAATGCAGAAACAATGCAGAATTCAAATCTGTTGTATTCTTCTCACTCGTTATCTCTTTTATGAAGCGACAGGACGCAGCTGAAGAGCCGTCACGAAATTTTTTGCTACCAATAAATCCTGCCCCGCTTGCCCACTTCAGCTTCGTACCATGGAAAAAATGCTTCATATGTATTTTATTAGCCTTTTTTGTGAAAATAGTTTGCTGTGTAAGTGAACAAAACTGGCCCTTGAAAATTTAGTAACCTCCGTGGATAAATTGATGCAGAAAAATTGTGATTCTAGCGACCTACCTGGTACCCGATCCGGAAGACTCCTTGGATTCTGAAAAATGAAATGAATGATTTTGTATTACCAGCCCTTTTTATCATATAACCTAATGATAACTCGCTTGCGCAGCATCTACTGCCCTCGCCTACTCCCTCCTCCATTCACCTCCAATGGATTCTGGACGACCGGGTGCGGGCCCGGGCGCAGTGGCCGAAAAATCTCAACAACCCCTCTGGATGTGCCACACACGAGCTGGTCTCCACAGCCAGTGCCCAACATTCGCAAGGGTGACTCGGATATCGCCTACCTGAAAGGGCCGCAGGAGCCACACTACAATGAGTCCTTGAGTCTCAGCCTGAGAGGACCGAGATCACGATGTTTAGCACGGCGTGATAGAGTCAAAGCGCGTCAGATTAGTTTTTGGTGGGGAGTGCGCTGAAATGTCGTGGAGATGAATGCCCCAGTGTCGGCCTCACTTGTTATGGGAGTGGGCGCGTGGCTGGTTTGGCATTAAGCCTACGCCTGGGTCTGCTACCACGCCCCCCCCCTGTGCGGCAGTAATTATGGGTTCGTGCGGACACTCTGCAGCCGCATGAATGTCTACCGTCCGCTGCTTTGGTCTCTTTGCGTCCAGCGCATCTGCAGATGAGGTAACAAGCACCGGTTGACACAAGCAGTTTTGGCCTATCCACACAAGTGCCGCTGACACTGCAGTCTTACTCGACTTCTCTCTCTCAGGTATAACACTAACCTACCTGGCAGTTCAGGCATCGATTCCGACGATGCACACTGTGCGTCCCGCGGCATGGTGGGCGCAGGGAGGGTAAGTTGCAAGTAAATCATTTTATAATAATAGTAGCAGACTTGCACTGCATTTGCAGCAGTATTTCCTCCTCCCCAAACTGGGTCCGGTGTCAAGACAGAGTCAAGAATTGCAGTAGGTGGGTTAACTCATGAAATATCAAGCGTAATTCTGAAATGCGTTTTCGTTTCAAAAAGATTAATTAAGTAGGGTTGTAAAACTAATCATCATGTACCATAATTCTATAATAATTCCGATACCTCAGGATGCCAGCTTTCGAACGAACTTCCTTCTGGCTGCATGCAAAAAACATACTCTGTAAAATATGGCTACTTAAGAAGCATGCAATTTTCTCATTGGTTTTCGGTGTCCTTAAAGATTCAATTATATTTATGGAGAAACCTGCATAAAAATATCGATTCTTTTGCTCATTCGGTAGGGCATTACGTCTTCCAATTTTATACTCGAAGAAGGAGTATAATTCTGTTTTAAAAATTTTTTTCTCATTCCCGAATAATTTTGAACCCGACCTGCTGTTACACTTGCATTCAGGGTTTCAAAACTACAAACGGTATATTTTCCGCGTACTGAAAACCATGCATTTCTCTACTGTATTAAGAGGAGACTGTATGAAGCTTATAAAATTCAGTAGTGGACTTTATTCATACTGTTTCCTTTACAAGCTACATTGGTAAATGCTGAGACATGACGTTTTATGAACGACCATTTCACGGTATTAAAAAATCTCCCAATTAGAAACTTTTTAAAGCCGGATCATACTTTTCTTTTGAGTATAAAGTTGGAAAAAGACGTGATTTTCTACCGAATAAGTAAAAAAAATGAATATTTTTATGCAAGTCCCTCATGAAATATAATTGAATCTTTAAGGACACCGAAAATCAACGAGAAAATTGCATGCTTCTTAAGTAGCCATATTTTACAGAGTATATTTTTTGCATGCAGCCAGGAGGATGTTCTTTCGAAAGCCGGCATCCTGAGGTAACTGAATCATTATAGAATTATGCTACATGATGATTAGTTTTACAACCCTACGTAATTAATCCTTTGAAACGAAAACTCCCTTCAGAATTTCGTTTAATATTTCATGAGTTAGCCCACCTATTGCATAACCGAGCAGTGTCAGCGCACGCGCTGACTTCGGTAGCGTCCCTCACTGCCTCTAACCAACGACTGGGGCTTCTGTACACAATAAACCCCTCAGTCTGGTTTTCTTCGGCCTTATCCCGCTAATCGAGGCTTGACCTGTTGATTGTGGCACTCTGGACAATCTCATTACTTTTACTACTAGCTAATGCTAAGACAGTAGCGACCAACGGCGATTTTTGAGAACTACCGGCCTTATCCCGCTAATCGAGGCTTGACCTGTTGATTTTGGCACTCTGGACACTCTCATTACTTTTACTACTAGCTAATGCTAAGACAGTAGCGACCAACGGCGATTTTTGGGAACTACCGCGAAGCGCGGAATTTGATTATCCTTGTGATTCGTGTATTTTCGTCTGCCCCTGTCTGAACTTCGATCTGAAAATACTTGAGAGCCATTCTTCTTCCTATTCAGATTAAATCGTGCAAGCACTGTAAAAGGAAGTATATAAAGATAATGGTGCGGGTCGAAAAGAGACAAGTTAGAATGATCCCCTTCCCCCCCGGGGATAGATACGTACGCATGAGGGCCCCAAACTGATGACCGACGTCTCGCATCGCTTGTGCAAGCAGTTCCAGAACAGCTGCTCGTCCGACCGAAATGTTCCTCTCAGCTACCGTTAATGCGTAAAAGGCCTTGCCGAAGACGCTTCTGTCTTGAGCGTAGCTGCTGTAAATGTAATCAATCACATTTCCTAAAAGAGAAAATATTGCAAAAGTACAACTCATTAGTTCAGGGCAGGAAATCCAAGAAATTATTATAGCAGGGAATTATAGTGGCATTGATTGTGCGGCGTCAAAGTGCAGCTTTTGCCAAACCAAAAACAATATTTGATTTAAGACAACACAACCACAGCCACTAAGTAAATGTGGGAACTGGGCCTATATAAACTTGCGGAGAACTGTTACCATGGAAAGAGTACCGGGACATGTTTTACTTCGGCAACTCGACGTTGGTTAGCATCTCCCATTAGGGGTTAAAAAGCGGACGCTAAGATTAGTTGTGAGATTCTGAAGTACCCAGACTTTCACTCAGACCTAAATATGTCAATACCATTCGGTTAATTTGCCACTTAACCTATTAAAATTCTGGTCTTCGTGTAAAACTCCAAAAAGCAAGCTATATACTAGTAGAGCCGATTAAAATTCTATGCTCCAATGTGTTAATCAAATCAATATGAGAACCAAGGCGGAGTCGATCCCCACAACACACGTCCAAAGGCTTTAGCGTTTGAAACAGGCTTGTTTTATAAGAACTAACAGTTGGGTTGGTCGGATCTTACTTCGTAGCCGTGCCTGCAGTATACAAGCTCCCGCCTAACACCTAACCTAATCCCAACCGCAACTCATAACCCCTAATCTTAGCCCCTTAGCCTTTACCCTAACCCCAACCTCAATTTCTAAACGTAACCCCTAACCCTTACCCCAACAGGTACGGCTACGAAAGAGGATATTGCCCCCTTTTGTTTACGGAGTGAATGAGATAATTCTGACTTGTAAGAAAAATATTTAGGAGGTCTGCTACTGAAAGGAGGGCTTGGAGCAATTACTTATTGTTTCATTGATTTCAGCTCAGAAGGTTGTCAAAGCGAATATGACCGTCTGTCACGTTGAGAAGGCAGACTAACCGTGCGGTAGATATATAATGAGAATTTAGGTCTCGTAAACAACACAAACTCTTTTAACGTATAAAACATCTCGAAATTTCTTTTTATAAATGACTGGATTTATCCTTATTCTTCCCTGCCAAGTAAAGCGCTATAAAATGAGCATGAATATGGCCAAAGATCAATAAAACATGACTTAAGACAGAAGCTATTGGGTCCTGCTGAAGTAAAGGGACAAGATTTGCAAAAAATATGGGAGTCAGCCCTTTTGGATTGGACCTTATTTCGCAGCCGAACCTGCAGTAGACAAGCCGCAAACCTAACCCCTAAACCCCAACCCCAACCCCCAACCTTAGCACTAACCCTAACTCCAACCTCTAACCCTAACGCCTACGAAATAAGATTTTGCCGTAAAGTCTTACAGCGGAGGTGAGATACCTCCAGAGATTAAAAATCACGTAGTTAAACGACTTTTTTTATCTCAAGGGTTCCGTGAAATGGACACGTGTCCTCACCTTCAGAGCAGTCGGGTTGACACCGAACGGGAGTCAGCATAAGGTCAAAAGGACGGGCGTCGATAAGTTTCTTGATAAGCCGCAATCGTGATTCGAGGGGCCAGCGAAACTCGTATTGCGGGCTAGCAGCCACACAGAGGGCATTGCCCAGGCCATGCGTCAATCGCAAGCTGGCTTCTGTCTGTGGATGC
>CACRXP010000828.1:122018-137303 GCA_902702965.1 Spirometra erinaceieuropaei
GTGGGGAGGGCGCGGGCGAGCAATCATCACGGTGACAGTGAGCCAGTTTGCCGAGCAATCGTCACACCAGCATCGAGCACGGATGACGAAATCGCGGCAATTAACGACTCGGACTCGGACCGACAAGCCACCACCGCATCAATTACGACCCCAGCGGTGATTGCGAGAACTGTTAATTGCAATGCGCATACGGTCCCATGGCAGCCACGTGCTATAAATACTGCACTCCTGGTGCCACCATCACCTTTATCTGCGAATGTCTCTGATGATGGATTCGGGTGAGGATCCGAAACGTCAGGCAAATAAATTTCTTGTTCCAGTGATCGCATCTTCATCTTCTGATACTTTATCCTCTCACCACACACCGTTCGACCTCGTATACGGCCGCCCACATAATCTAAACAACACTCCAGCACGTGACTTGTTAACAACAGACTTTTCAGCAAGAAAATTTGGGCTGTTTTTTAACTGAAAAAATGTTGAAGTAAAGTAAATCAACTAGAATGGATAAAGTGGACAACCACTTACATGTTCGTTTCCACTTGCTATTGCAAGGCTAAGGGCCGAATGGCCATTGCAGAGCATATTTGGATCCGCACCGCGTTGTAAAAGGAGGTGCACTATCCTGGTGGCGTTCTGGGAGCAGGGATAGTGAACGATATGGGATCTTATTAGTTTTTTTTGCGATACATACATCTGACATATCACAAGAGTCCCAGTTCAATCGCAGCCCTTTCCTTAGAAGCTGCGAAATGTTCATGTTACACAAAGTCACATCGGAAATTCTGCTTGGGCAGTCAGCTTACAGCCTCAGATTCGGTGGATCCCATAAGTTGCAGTAGGCTGGGCGGGTAACTTGACCCAGATATAATTACGCTTACGGCTCCCGGTTGGGCCTCGTAGCTCAAGTGACCTGTACTCAAGCTTTGCTCTTACTGTCGTGGGTTCGATTCCCACCGCGGTCGTCGACGTTTTTAGCAATTAGGTCCAGGTGAATCATTCAAAAACGGCCAAAACACCTACCGACAGTTAACAATTTCAAGAAATTTGCTGTAAAAGTTGATCGAGGAGGGTCACTGGTAAAGACAAGCGTCGACGGAGTGACCTCCTGCGGCTTATTTACTATCATCAGCAAACACTATGTAGCTGCCATCGTTAGCTAGATTGGCGTCCACCGATATGCCCTGATCGTACGATGAAATATGGTTGATTAAGTTTGTCTTGGTTCTACGGTTGACGACCCTCTCAGTAAGTCTCCTAACGACGAATAAATGTTTATAAACAAATGCTACCAAATGAGGATGGCGATTAACCATCTTTCCTGATTGTAAAGGATGGAAATGGGCGTTTCCTTTTTTTCTGGGAGATGAATGGCGTATGCTAGGGCGTGACTGGCAAACAAGGAGGAACTTGGCCGAATAACGCCTGATTATGTTAATGTAGTAGCGAGTGTTGCATAGTAAACCTACTGATACTACATACCATATCCATACCGACGAGTGTCTACAGCTGCGATAATAGGTGGATTGCACGACGATTAACTGACACCGGCTCGAACTTCGGGTTTTCGACATAGGGCTTGCGATATCATTGATTGGCGACGTCAAATAAGCCAGAAATGGCAATTTTTGTGTCCTTATCCCTGCTAATCAACCTTCTAGACATGGTCCCAACGGAGATAAGGAGGACAGGAGAATGGCTGAGTACTCCCGACGGTGGCTGAGAAAAGATAGGACAGGACCTCTGTCAGAAGAATGCTTGACTTCAAAGTCCTATTAGAAACTGATCCTGATTTGAATCCCGGGATCACAGGTCTGGGGTTTAGGTATGGTTGATCAATGGTGGCGGTTAAGGTTTAAATGACCATTTGGTTCTACAGAGGAGAATATGACCAATTCTCGCACGCCATGTGTTCCACTTATTCATCTCAAACGCGTTTCATTTAGCCTATCCTTAAAAATACCTTCCACACTAAAGTACGAACGGTTTAGTTACACTTACTGTTTTGAAATTCTGGCCTTAGAAGAGGGAGTTTGGCAAAGATAAATTGTTCTGAATAATTACGTGGGGGGGGGCTAATGAACAATGATTTTATAAAGACATTTTGCAGCACCACGTCCTGCTGCGGTTAGAGCCGTCGAAGGGTGTGACTAGATTCCAAAGAAACACTCCCGAACAACGCCCACTTTGATAAATGGAGTAGGCAGTCCACTATAGTAACCTTGCCCCGGTCAATACTTTATCCTTACCGGAACTTATTTTCGAAGAACCGTGATCTGTCGAATATTGTCCAGGTTCAGCTCACAGGAATCATCGACGTGTAATTCAAGAGCTTCCCGTGTCACGATCATCAACTGATACTTTTCTGGCTGGTAAACAGTCACACTAAAGTCTATCCAAATCTGCCTGCAGCCAACTCCCAAACCGCATACGAGGACCATCAGAAGTTAACTCCCATCCACGCCGTAATTGTTCGCGCATTAGTCACGGTCAATGTTCTGCGCTGTTATCGCGCCTTTTTCTCAGCTACTGGTGGCAGGATCGACCAAGGCCGTCAGACTAAACATGAGATCAGACAGACACAGACTGCTCGGTCATGCTTGCTGATCTAGCCCGAAGTATTTTGTAATAGTCTGCTTCCGCGATCGCCGACTCCTCCTCTTACACTCATGTCCGCCTCATGCTCCTCGTCAATTCACTGCTGGGGCCGCTTACGACTGGACACCGGCTTGCGAGGGCTCGAAGCCAATCAGCGTTGAGCCTTAGCCGATTGGTCGCAGGCGGCGCCGGTGTCCAAAAATCTGAACGCCAAAGACGTTGGCCTGGTGATAACGCTAGATACTACTGCTTGCTGAGATGCCGTACGCTCTCAGTCACGCATTTGCACCTCCCCTACAGTTTTCATCCAGCGAGTGACCGTGCCATGGGGGGGGGGGAGTGTGCGTTTATACGCCAGCCTGTGTTACTTCAGGTATCAGTTTGCACACGCTTACCTGCGCTTGCTTCGAGCACTGCTTGCGCCCTCCTAATCCAGCGATCGTCCAGGTAGACTTACTAATGGAATTGTTACGAGGGTGTGGAACTCCATCGGTTCCATTACATTGGCCATGCACTGCGAATTACCACGCGGCTCCTTCCGTGGCCTTCCCGTTGTGATTGCGCTCTCCTTTTCTTCTCAGTCCAGCGAGTGACTGTGCGGGGAGGAAGTGTGTGCACCTCACCTTCACATGCTTTCATCCCCGCGCTTAGAGCTCTGCTTGCGCTCTCTTACTCTTCTTAATCCAGCGAGTGGCTACGTTAGGTATGTTAACTGATACTGTTTTAGTATGCTAGCCATATGGTATCACTCAGGTAGGGCTTGAGAACCAAACCTCGCCACAACCTGTTCATCCGACTGTCTTCCCTGCCTTCTGATTTGCGAAACTTCAAGTCATCGAACAGTGTACCTCGACATTAGTACCGCAAACTATCCTGCTCGGGAATGTTTGGCTGTTCTACAATTTTTCTAATATTTCTGTGAACGTCGCACTGTGCACCACACAGGAAATACTAGCTAAACTATCATAGGGAATTGTGAGGAATACAGAACTGGACTCCGTGCATTCCTGTTCTGTCGAGGGTGTTCTTTATCTGACCCAAGACAGTTATTTGTATGTATGTGTCCAACTACTGTAAGTAACTCAGAAGAAACAGAATAGGAGAAGATGCGATCTCTGGGGAGAGAATTTGTTGGCTTAACGCTTCGAATTGTCACTCGCACCCATGATAAGAGACAGTTGCAGAAGAGGGTATTAGAGGCGCAAGGAGCGTAGTATTTATAGGACCCAGTAGCTCAGCAACCACATGCCTGCAGTAATTAGCAGCCCTCGTGTTCATCGCTGGGGTCGTGTTTGATGCAATGACTGCCTGTGGGTCCACACTTGAGTCGCTAATTGCCGTGATTCTATGAACATCGTTGGTTCTCGGCGTGAAGCTTACTCGGAAATTTAACCCACTGTCACCGGAACTGTTGGTAGTCCGCACTTTCCCCGTGAAGATAATAGTTTTGTCCAGGCAAAGTCGCAGTACAGAATATGGAGGCGGATGGTCATTGGATGTGGTAGGGGGCGCTCACCGATCGTTCATACGGAACTCACTCGTTTTGCTGTGCCTTACGGGCTCTCTCTCGAGCTCAACCAGCAGCCGCACAGCGGCGCCTGATCTAGGTAGAATGACATTACCGACAAAGACAAGGTAGACTGGAATGGCCATTTCTGGTTTGTCAGCCGTCGTCAGTTAATCATACCCAACCCCGAAGTAGGGAACACCCGAGGCTCGAACTCGCGACGTGTTAGTTAGAAGTCCACGCCTCAAACCACTGGGCCACGAGCCGACAGGGCTGCCTCATGTTCGGCCACCCGTGTTCGGAAAAGTCTTCCAGTTTCTCTGACGTAATCACATTGTCCGCAACTGCATCAGGTTCGTTAAACGACTCCGGCCATTTCTTGCCGGACAGTGAGTCTTTCGGCCTCATGATCTGATGCCACCGGCCTGTGTCTCAGGAGGTAACAACCGCGTGAACCGCAAGCGACCTGATCCATGGCTCTCCTGCCCACATTAAATTTACTAACACAATGGCCTTCCGCGTCCATATTCTCTGCTGCGCATTTGACTGCGCAAAATAATTAGCCACGCGGCGATAACCAACAGTTCTGATGACGGTGAACCAAGTTTCCGAGCAAGCATTACACCAAGAAGCAATAACGACAATAAAATCACGACAATTATCGACTCGGGCACGGACCGACAAGCAGTCGTCGCATCAAATACGATTCTCCGTGATGAACACAAGCGCTGCTTGTTATTGTAGGGATGTGACCGCTGGACACCTGAGTCCCATAAATACTGTACTCATTGTGCCTCTAGTAACTTTTGATGCGAATGTCGCTGATGATGGGTTCGAGCGAGGATCCGAAACCTCAGGCCAATAAACTACTTGTTCCAACAATCGCATCTTACCCCTTCTAACTGCGCCTTGGCAGTCGCCTATCCATTTCTTTCGGCACAAATATACATTTGACTGGCGGAAGCCGGCAGTTGGGTGTAGTGGGCTTCTATCAAAACGCTTTGAATCAAACCCACATAATTTTCTGTGGTCTGTGAACAGAGACATTTACAGAATGTGCGTATGACTGCATTGCAATGGAACTTACGGCGGTGTCGTAGTCTCTGGAGCAGACCAAATGAAGCGGCGTCCTTCCACCGTCCACCGCGTATTCCTCCCTTGCCTGCACACTTTGAAGCCCAATGTCACCCTATAATTGTGAAATTCGGACTGAAAATATCCTGCATTCAATCAATAGGGCAGCAACATACGGCGTTATAACGGCCTCCGGATGAATAAGCTTAGAACTGGTGAGGCGATAGAACCTTGCAAAAGGCTCAAAGTTACAACTTTCATCTACCTGTCATGGTTATTTTCTTAAAAATACAGTACATATTAAGAAAGGTTCTCTCCGAACGGTCCTTACGGTGTCATTATGGTAGAGGAGCACCCACTGATTACGATACGGAACACACTCGTCCCACTTTCCGCCTTGGCGCTCAATCTCGAGCCCCGCCAGCAGTCTCATATCGGCTAGTATTAAGGGAGAAAGAACATTGTCGACGGAGACAAGGGAGACCGGAGTGGCCATTTCTGGCTTATTAGCCGTCATTAGCTGGCCATAGCAAAGCATGGGTTTTGCAATCCCTCTACTAATGCATAAACCCAGTCGCAACCTATAGGACAGTGGGCCCGTGGCTCAATGGTTAGGGAGTTGGGATTCTAACTAACAGGTCGCGGGGTTGAGCCTCTGGTGCTGCATATTTCTGAGTCGGGCATGGCTGGCTGATGACGGCTAATAAGTCAGAAATGGCCACATCATTCTCCCTCTTCTTTGTTGGTAGTTTTCTTCTGCATACCCCATTCTGTTCTCTAGACGCGTTAAGCCGGGCGGGACTTACAAATTGATTTCAATATGCCAACTGACATCTCCATAGGCTTTCTGGTCAGAAACATTCTCTCTTGCTTAGGTGACTTCAAAAGTGTCCAGCCCTTCTTTTATAATAAACTAGCAGGCAAGACCTTGCCAGAGCGAAATTAGATGCTCGAAATACAGCAAGTAGGACGGTACTCGAGGTCAGGACAGTCGGCCCTTGACTGCCATAATCTCTACTAGTCCTGTGGCAGTTCGCGTCTCCTCGCCCTCCGCCTTTGTCACGCTGCCTTTCTGTCCGCCTAACACTCCTTGTCGATACGCTGCCGGGACACGCGAGGCTTTTCATTAGCCTCACGAGTGCTCCAGGCCAATCAACACTGTCCCCCCCTCTATTTGGCTGGCGAACGCGGAGACAACGAAAGGCGCACACACGCGCTGGGTCTCAGCACCTCGAAGGCGGACACAGACAACAACTCCCCTGGAGAGCGCGCTTGCGGCGACTGCCTACAGAGCCTTTGTGTACGCACTTCCAAAACGGTAAAGGTTGTCCAACTCCTTCTGCCTTCCCTGACTTATGATTGGGAATCTTTGTCTTGTCGACCACACCCCTTTCGACGGACCCCCCCCCCCCGGTTCAAAATTTTTGCGGCTTGGGAGAATTTCTTAAATAAGTGTGTCTGCTCTAAACAAGACCTTCAGTCAGCGCGGTGGTTGCAGTGGGCAGGCGCCCATTGAAAAAAACGGTTTTAAAACAAGTATTTAGGAGCGTACGGAGAATACACTTCCGTGTCGATTGTTTGGTGTCCGTATTTCTACCCGTAATGACGGCCTCTCACCAATCGAACTCCTTTAATTAGTCAAGCTTCAAACAGAAACGGAACAGTAAAAATATGTCAGTCTGGGACTTTTGATAATGCAGCTTGGACCCGAAACGTACAAACTCAGTGCCCTCAGCGACCCAGTCAAATAGATAGGGACTTAAGCGAAGAAGAGTCGAGCACCGGAACACTGTTTATTGTCCTGAGTTTTCAGACCCATAGAGGAGTCCATCGTCAGAGGTAGTAGCGGCAACTGAACAAACGAAAGTTATAAGGCATGTAGGCCAATCATCGACAGACGGCGCAAGACTGTCGGTGATTGCACAGGGCTCTGTACACCGGCACCCGATCGATAAATCGATTGACGCAGTTCTCATCCGAGGCCCAGGTTTCAATCAATTCTCGGTCCGTTTTGTTTCCGGCGTGGGCGACTATTTTGGTGGCTGCGAAGTTAAACTCGTGACCCATTTCGAAGGCGTGGACGGCCACTTGTGAGTATGCGTCGCCTCGTCGCACAGCCAGCTTATGTTCGTGTATGCGCGAACCGAGCATGCGCCCAGTCTGTCCTGCGTAGTTACAGGGACAATTTTGACACGGGATGCGATACACTACTTCAGATTGCTCTTCAGGCTTTAACCGGTCTTTGATTTTTATGACCCTATTGCGCATGGTGGCTTTGGGGCGGTGTGCAATTCCAACACCTAGCTTCGGTGTTCCGGTTTTCCGATGCTAGACTCTTCTTCTTCCCTTATGCATACACCTGGAACTCGAAATTTCTCCTTCATTCGTGAAGATAGGAACTTGTCTAGTTTAATTTCCGAGGAAATTAATGCGCGATGTTGGAGTAAATCCCTCGGAGCAGACATTTTCAGGCGCGGTCCGAAATTTTATATGAATATTTGAGCTGACCTCCATCAGCTACTGCGGAATGACCGAGTAATATCCACAAACCACCAGCAGACAGCCAGTCAGGCAGAGGCACAAGATCAGCGAAACACGTGTTTGTGGGTTTTAGCTTGTACCTGTGTTGTCAGTACGGCAAATAATTACACAATTCTATAGATGGGGACTTGTTAGATCTCCCATGGTGCCCATTTTCTGGTTACCCTCTCTTTTCCTAAATATCTTGATAGAATCTTTAATTATTTTATTCTGTGTACCGAAGGACCGTAACTGTTAGTCAGAACTTACAGCCGACAGCGCAGACACCTGTCGCTCCCTATTCCATGTTTCATACGTCCGCGATAACCAATAGTAGATACGGCCAAATTCTGTAACTGGAAATCCTCCGTGTTTACTGTCGTCCCTCTTCGCTGCTATTATGACTTGGCCGACTTCGGCCTCGTACTTGGTTGCCTGTTCGTGATCTTTGCCACCCATACGGAGCTTGTTTGCTTCGTGAGGCCAATAAATCGATGTGCGCCCATTTCTAATTATGACCTATCTGATAGACCCCAGTGCTGGATCAACTGTGCCAGGTATGTATGTGCGCATGTTTGTGCTTCTGGTTCCAGCTGCTGTTCAGGGTTATGATTGGCTGAATGAGGGCAAAATAAGCCCGAAACAGCACTGCATCAATCTACCAGCATTCTCTGACAGAGAATTTTATTGACCAACACAGAGCGCACAAGCAAAAAAATTAGCAGATTGACTGGATAAACTACCTGGAGAGTACGGACGCAAAAATATGATCATGGAGAGTCAGTGACGCCAAATGAAAGCAACTGAAACCGTACTGGCTAGACCCTGTGATGCGCCACAATCCATTAACCGAATGTCCCCTGTGGAAAATCGTTGCCCCAAAAGCCAGCCGTACGTATAATTTGGCAAAGTGGATGCACCCAAATCTGAGGTTCCTCCAGGGCGATTCGGCTACCTCAGTTCGATCAGTTTTCCAATTTCTTGTAGACCTCCGTTGTTGGAAAATCCAGTCGGACAAAATCGTGGTCTCTTTTGCTGCTACTTCGTCATTCACATCCACCCAATCAAGTATGGCACATGCAGTACTGCCCAAGAGACCTGAAGAGTTCTACGACCGGATCCAGAGTCCATCCAATGGGCTAACCGGTCTCCAATTTGGTAGCTGAACTGGTTCTCCAGAAGCTAGAAAAGACTGCTTTTATCTAACAGGAATCTGTCTCCTGGCGCCGTTACCTTGACAACGAATTTGCGATTGCCAGGAAATGCGTGCTGCGAAACCTTCATATTTTTATCAATGGAATATTCTCTGATATACAATTCTTAGAAGCAGCAGCTGCTCCCCCTTGGTGTGCTGTTCGGGCGAAAGTTTAGCAGTGAAATGGAGACGACGGTCCACATGACGGCAACGAACACTACACAACTTCTCAGTGTTCACTGAAACCATTCAGTGACTCACAAACAAAGCCGCGTACGGGCGCTCTTCAAACGGATCCAGGTTCAATTCAGCAAGTCGGAAAAAGAACGTGACCTGTCTATGCGTAATGGCTATTCGAAGACGTTTGTAAGCCGATGCCTACGTGTTCATCCCCCAGAGGACCCCCATCGTAGACACCACGGTGATGTGGCATGCTCTGCAGTACATAAAGCATGCTTCAGGGGTGACCGCGAACGCATTGCTGTGGGACTAGGTGTGCTAATTTCATACCGGACCAAAGCTATCATGGGCAACAGGGTCATGATAATTAAAGGCCTACGACTGAAATCTTCGGAAGCAGTCTGGGGTAGCGTATCGCATTCCACGCCCAAATCATCAGACCAAACGCATGCTCGGATGGCGCATTTATGAACTCATGTTGACTGTACGAGGGTGGGAGCGGGACGAATTATCGCAAGTGGGCGTGCACACTTACAAAACGGGTCATAAGAGTGATTACGTAGCAGTCAAGACAATCGCCCACGCTGGAAGCAAAAGATGTCGAGGACTGATTTGAGTCAGGGCTCCGATTGGAAACTCAGTCAATCGATATATCGATCTGGCGCCGACATCCAGAGCCCTACGCAACCATCTCCAGACTTGTGTCATTAGTCGTTAATTAGCTATCATCCCCTGTTTGCGGCTTTTTGTTGTTGCTACTACCTCTGACGATGGAGTACTGCACGAGGTCGAAAATTCAGAATAATAAACAGATTATTTCGCTGCTCAACCAAACTCCTTCTTCAGTCACCACTTACAGACTTGCCCGGTACCCTGTGATGACATCCACGCACGCAGTGCAACGCTCAACGCAACAAAAGCGATTGAGCCCGTGTCTGGTTATATGACAACTGACCTCGATTACAGAACGCTGGTGCATCTTAATTCTTGCCGTTAAGTCGTCTGCTGCCTTCCTGGTGAACTGGGTTGCTATCCCCTCAAACGGGGTAAAAGCTTGTTGAGGCCATGGCAAGAGTCGGTTACGCTGTCCTGATTCCAAGTGTAACCGCAATGTGGGCATTAAAAGTTGAGTAAGCCGGAGGGGAATGCTGAAATTGCTAGTAGAGAAAAGAGCCGAGACTGAAAAGGAAAAGGCAACCTGATGTACGACAAATCTGCCGCAAGATTAAAGGATGACTAGAATCCCACAAAAGACTTGGCTGACGGGACAATCGGAGCAACAATATTCCAAACCTAGAAGCAAATCTAATCGTAAACTCAAAAGTAAGCCTAATCCCTAACGTAATTATAAGCCTAATGCTAACCCTAAACCTAACACTAAAGTCAACCTTAAACCTACCACAAATCTTAGCCTCAACCCTATGCTTGACCTTAACCCTGACCCAAGTCCTAATCCTAACCTCAACCGTAGCCCAAACCCTAACACTAACCCTATCCGTATCCATACACTAACACAAACCCCCATCTTAACGTTAAAGGTGAAACCAGACGGCAATCCAAGCCCTAATTCTAACCAGAACACTTAGAGTTAACAGAAACCCTAACCTTAAATTCCATTCTCGGCCGACATTTACCCAAGCCCTAAAAATAACCCTACCTCGAAGCTGAAACATCGAGTTGACTTTTTCTTTTTAACTTTGTTCATTTTCCCACTAACGATTTCAGCACCCTTTACTTTCGATGCTCACATTGCGCTTACACCTGGACAGCGTAACCGACCCCTGAGCAAATGACCTCAATCTTTCGACTTGAAAAGGACTGAAGTTGGTCCCGAGTCAGCTTTCTTCAGTGTTCATTAACTGGTGGGCTTTTAAACTACACTGCTCCTCAAAAAGGCCAGTACAGGATCTACAGTAGGTGGATTAACTCATGAAATGTCGACCGAAATTCCAAAATGCGTTTTCGTTTCGAAAAGATTAATTAAATAGGGTTGTAAAACTAGTCAGCCCGCAGCATAACTCTATAATATTTCAGCTACCTTAGGATGCCGACTTTCGAATGAACGTTCTTCCGGCTGCATGCAAAAACTACACTCTGTAAAAAATGACTACTTAAGTGGCATGCATTTTTCTCATTGATTTTCGATTCCCTAAAAACTTCAATTATATTTCATAAAAAACATGCATAACAATATTCATTCTTTTGCTCATTCTGTAGAAAATTACGTCTTCTTCTAATTTTGTACTCGAAGGAGCAACATAATTCGGTTTTTAAAAAGATTCTAATTGTGGGACTGTTAACTATGGTGAAATGGCCGTTCATAAATCGTCATGTCTCTGCATTTACCAATGTGGCTCGTAAAGTTAGCAATATGGATCAAATCCACTGCCAAGTTTTAGGAACACTGTATGGTTCCCCTTTACTATCGTAGAGAAATGTATGGTTTTCCGTACGCGGAAAATATACGGCTTGTAGGTTAGAAACCCTGAATCCAAGTGTGAGGGTAGAGCGGGTTCAAAATTATTCGGGAATTGGAAAAGTTTTTGAAAACCGCATCCTACCCTTCCTTCGAGTATAAAATTGGGAGAAGACGTGATTTCCTACCGAATGAGCAGATGAATGAATATTTTTATGCATGTTTTCCATGAAATATAATTGGACTTTTAGGGACATCGAAAATCAATGAGAAGAATTCATGCTACTTACGCAGTCACTTCTTACAGAGTGTGGTCTGTGCATGCAGTCGAAAAGAAGTTAATTTGAAAGCCGGCATCCTGAGGTAACTGAAATGTGACAGAATTATATTACGGGCCGACTAGTTTTACGACTCTACTTAATTAATCTTTTCGCAACGAACACGCATTTCGGAATTTCGGTTGACATTTCATGAGTTAGCCCACCTACTGTAGAACGGGGTCCGACAGGCGCTATTGGGACTGCGTATCTATAACAAATGTCAACATTTGGAGTGCGATGACAGGCCCGGTTGCAGGATCACGTGGCACCACTGGAGGCCCGAGCCGTCCCCTTTTTCCATCTTTTGTTAAATCCAGGTAAGTGTACGTTGTGGATCAGGGAGTAAGGTGGTACGGCAAGTTGCAGGTTTTCGCCGTTTCAGCTATCTGACTCCTTTCCTGTCTCCGGTCCTTTTGACTCTGTCATGGCACCGGGTCCAGGTGCGGAAGGAGGAGGAGGAGGAGGAGGAGGAGGAGGAGGAGGAGGAAGTCTGCTGTCATTATCAATTAATTCACGCACAAGTTACCCTCACTGTTACCGCCCTTCTGCAGATCACACGGGGGAAATCGACAGGAATGAGGGTCAAGATGTCATTTGAAATGCGGCGGCACCGGCAAGAGGTTAGAATATGAACTTTCTGAACTGTATTCCAACATCAGATCTACTTATTCGATGTAGGTAGGCTGGTGTAAAGTATCCAAAGTACATGAGCTTTTTGGAATTAAGGGTCATAGTTTGTGGGATCCGTTGTTGCCTACCTAATACACCAAAAGATGCATTTGGCGCCAATACGGTTTTATGGTGTGGCACTGGAATAAGAACCCCGTGATACTAGTGACCTTGTGCATACATCAAGAGGTGCACCTATTCCTGTGATCTAGCCCTAAACTTAAGATTAATCCTAGTGTCCGTGGGATTAAATGTAAAGCCATTTATATCACGGGAGATGCGTATTCTGTGTCCTTTTTTATCATTTAACTTATTTAAAAATCCACATATGCATCCTTGAAAGGCGCCGCCAACGACAATGGGCATTAGAGTTTTTTGCTAATGTAAATCAAGCTACCTAAATTTAACAAAATGACACCATAGCTTCTCTTGTTGAATCCCATCTCATTTAACTCCAAATATACAGTGAAATTTTGAAACACTGAAAAACTGTTTTGGAATCTGCGCCCAGATTGTAGGCAGTTGATCAACCGTCATATATGCAATCACACTACTTATTAAACGATATTTAGATGTAAACTTCACTAAAACACTGTTATTAGACGTTCATTTATGTCTAATTTCATATTTAACACGTTTTTGGTATGATAATACATTCTGTACATCTATAAATGAACTTTAATTAATTAGAACCATGTCTGACGTTTTCGGAATATTGCGCTTTGGAAAATAAATCGGCATTTCGAAATAATGCAACACTGCCTTTAACAATTATTTTATGTTTTTAATTCTTTTAAACTTGTAGTTAATTAACGTAGAAATCGGACTCATGAAATGGTGTCGGTTTGCGAATGCTTGGCAATCATTCGTAAATTTCGACACATTTCATGAGTTGGGTCACTAACTGTAGTTCGAGGGGGTTAGCCATTTCCGTATCTTAGCGCAGAACTTTAAATGCGGTGGGTTCAAGCATTTAAACGAACTGGATATTTCTACCATTAGAAGGGAGAATCAGGTGAATAGGCCCCTTTATGGCCTGCCTTCTACCAACTATCTCAGCCGTTATATGCACGACTGCGAAGTACGTTTTGTGCCTGCTTTTAAACCAGCACCTTGGTTACAGAAGAGCGACAGGAAAAAAGCTTTTGACTTCAACCATCCTGATCCAGTTTTTTCCTTGAAACCCATTTCGTGAAGAGGAGGAATTGGGAAGTATTACTGACAGTTTTCACTCACCACATGTACAAGGACGCGACAGTTAACACAACCTGATAGGTCAGCGGTCGTCCTTAACCAATTCGACGGAAATATGTCATCGCGCACAGATTTTGTGTGGTACGTATTCTCTGTATGCTTCAGTTTATTTGGGACGATTATTAGCATTAATCGTCTCAGTGCCACCCACCAACAATTTGGGTTGGGTCAAAATTTTCTCAGTTTCAACGTGACATTGTATAATGTGGACTAGACCGGGAAGGGGGAGACGCAATCACTAGGACAGGAGGTTTATTCGCCCGACTTTTCGGATTCACAGTCTAATTCATCATCAACTACAGCATCAGGCCATGGGCGCAGATGGAGTAGAGTGTGACTCCGAGACGTCGAAGGAAAAAAACTCATTCCCCAGCCATCGTGTCTCCCTCTTCCCAAGGCGCCTCACAGCTTGCCTACCAAACCACTGAAAGGAATAAGTCTGTACGTCCTGCTACGCACGTTTTCAAGTTGCTGCCGGATAGCACACTGTGAGTCCGTCAGAAAACTGAGATCTGGCGACGCTCGGGCGTTGGGGTCAGCCAGCGCATCCAGCAGCATTTCAGTGATCTCCACACCGGCTCGACGCGGCAGCAGTACGGCGAAGTGAAGTGCGGCCAGGCCACCGAGGCTGGGACTGAATCGGCGCCCGTCATCGCTGATCAGCGTCACCTGTAAAAGATAATAGGGCATTCAGCGCGTAGGCGGTTACCGGTAGAGCCAAAAAAGAGGAGTTGACGCATGAGGAGGGCAAGACTAGGTAGCTGGAGGAGGAATATTATTCGCCCAACTTTTCGAATTGACGCTCAGACTCATCATCTGGGACGGCAGCGACAGTTCGACCGCCGTTGCCGACAACATCTTTCGTGTGCTCCGCAACAGGGTGAGAGCAGGAACGGCGACTTGCGCTACGCATATCGCACTCTCTCCTCCTCCACCAGCTGTCCCGGTGTCAAGACAGGGTCAAGAAGACCGGAGGCTGACACGGCGACGACCTGCACTTGCGTGTACCACCACACCCTCTGGTTCACGGCGTGTACTGACCAGGACTTTGCACCACAAGAAGAAGGGAGGACGGCTTGGAATCCAAGTGTAGCGCCATGTGTTTGCACCGATAACGCCTGCCGGACTCCGATCTAACCCCTGTGTTGGTCCAGCACACTTACCGTAAAGCCCGTTTAAGGGGAAGAGGCAGCAAACGCACGTTCCCATCAAGACTGGCGACTTCCGCCGCATTGTCAATGGGCACACTTGGTGCGACAATTGTCTGATCTCTAGCCTGCAAGTCGTTTTCCACCACGACTTCACCCCATGTTACTAATATGCATGATAATTAGTCGGCAATGTGGCTCACCGATACTGTCATCGGAAGCAATGTTTACACTCAGAGCGAATAAGGAGGGAGTAGATGATTGCGTTCGTTAGTGGTACGCAGACCAAATAACTATAAATTAAGCAGCTCGTAAGGTTATTGATCCTGCCGAACTTGAGGGTGCGGCCGGGCCCATGCTGGTGAGCTTGAAATTTGGCCTTATTCCTCCCCTTTCTCCTCCTC
>CACRXP010000828.1:137361-147693 GCA_902702965.1 Spirometra erinaceieuropaei
CTCACTGATTCAAGTGGTTCTTGTCGTGACGGCAGGCCTTCTGGCCTCCGACTTCTGTGCGTCCTCAAACCCAAGTGGTATGAGAGGCCGAGTGTTGTCCTCCGGGAGATTCTGGGCACGTTGGGACAACTGCCGGTAGTAGTCCACACTAAATACTCGTCGAAGACATAGCAAATCGGTAACACGCGACTGCCGATTGTGGAGAAACGAAACAACAATTCGATGCAGATCCTGGATTTCAACAATAACAGCAACCCAATCCTCCGCAAAAGGCGATCGTTAGTGAGCGTCGAAGAACACCTCACCTTGAGCTCATCCGGGGTGACGTCTGGAAGCTTTGCATTCGCGTCCGCACCATGCAGTAGAAGAAGGCGAGTGAGATATACGTCGCCTGCCTGAACGGCCATTGTCAAAGCGGGAATGGGTAGGTCAGAGGAATTTGGCCGGGCTCCTCGTGAAAGCAGTAGTCTGGCCATGTCAAACATTTCATTCAGCCTGCAGATTGCACAAATAGAGGAGTTTTTTGGACAAATAGGTTTTTTCCACACAACATTTCGCATATCGCTTTGGACTCCTAAATTTTAAGAGCTTGCTGTATTATAAGTTTTACCAGGCATTAAAGTTTCGAGATTTAAATTTCCGTACCTCGAGACTGTGGGGTTAAAACTAAAATTCACTTGACAAACGGAGACATGATTTCCACCATATTTGTCGTAATGTCAGCACCTCGGGACCAGCACATTAAAACAAGACGCACTGCTATTCTGAACGACCTAGGCTGTTGTTCTGGGAGCCCCCTCTTTTCTCTCAGGCGAGAACTTGCAGAGCAGTCGAAAACAACTTCAAATAAGGACTTATAAACGACAAAACAGGTGACTGCAACCAATAGGTGACGATCGCAGTCCGTTCACTTGACTACTTGCAATGTATAATTTAAATTAATGCATGAAAAGGCGACCTCCCAACATGAAGTTTGTGCAACAAGATGTGTTTCCCAGAAAACGTGTTAACTGACATTCAAGCCTCTGAACGCATTTTATTCCATAACTTATGGTCAGAAAAGTCTAACTTATTTCACTGCCTCCGGATGTCGTTATGTCTGCTTCCGTTGAGGTCGTTAAGAGGAAGTTGGATTTGTATAGCAGTGTCCACTAAATTACCACCCGACCTCTGTAATCTTGACAAATCCCATTGTTATAATACTATTTCCTATATTTCGATAATATTTTAAATTTAATTTCTTATCGTCTCAACACATTGTTCACGCTTACTGGCATGCACCTATGCAACTTTTGTCACTGGGCGTATTATTTATTCCCCTGCACTCCAAACGACCACTGTACTACTGCTCGTACCAATAACACTCGAGACAGTTTGTCTATCTGCAGAGAGTTGACGCTTTTCCGATTATTTGTTATTTTTATGATACCTTTTCCAGTATTTGAGATTTCTCATTTGCTTGTAAACAAAGAGGGAGTTCAAAGGTGAAGACCCACATTTCCCCCAATAAAACTAAACTGAACTTGAAATCCGTTTGTGTAAGCTATACTGACTCGTCGTCGGAAATTCTTAGGCTACTTTTCGGGGTTTCCTCAATCTACCATACTCAGCCTGGTCTCAGCAATTCAGTGAGTGAAATGGAAGTGCAGAAATGGAAACGGAAACCAAATCTTACAACGTTGTTTGCGCATGGTAACACGGGTTGGCATAACATACTCTCAGTCCAGCAAGGATTATGGATGTTAATCTTTACACGCAAAACTTAAGCAGGACCCAATGGATCAAAGCAAGTGATGAGCCTCCGTAAATGGGGACTGGTGCGTTTTGTTCGAAAATTCTTCTATTTTGTACTAACAGGAGGACGCAAAAAACAGAATAGGTTGCGAGGAATTACCTTGACTTCTTTGAAAGTCGAACGGAAGAGCCGGGACGTGTTAACTGTCCCGGAATGCTGGGATTCTCCTCAGTTTGTAGCCCACTACTTTCAGATTCATAGTGAAATCCAGCCACTGCAGGATCGCCATCCAGACCGATCAGTCGTCTGACCTTCGGCGTCGCCAGTTCTCGAGGCTCTTCAATCGGGGCTTCATAAGCCAGTTGGCTGTTTAGGGCTTCTACAAACTGGAATGAGGTGTTAACACTTACTGGATGGATGGTCTTTAAAAAGTGAAATCGGAAGACCAGGATATGATTATAAATATTATGCATATATAATGGTAGAGGAACATTCACTGATCGCGTTACGGAACTCACTCGTCCCGTTATGATTTCGGGCTTTCTTTCGAGCCTCGCCAGCAGCCGCGCAGCCACCGCACAGACAAGGGTGACCAGAATGGCCATTTCTCGCTTATAAGTCGTCGTCCGATCGCAACCGAAAGTTCAACAGGCCTGTAATGGCGTTAGAATTCTGACCAACAGTTCGCGGAGTCGAGCCGCAGGGTTTCACAAGCTGGATTTGGATAGGGCGGGCTGACGACGGCTAGTAAGCCAGAAATAGCCATTCTAATCTCTCTTGTCCTTGTCGGTAAGTCCAACTTGACTGTGCATATATGTGTATATATGAATTTAAAAACAGCCATTCCAAGAAGCATAATTCGGAAGAAATAATTTCCTTGGGAGAGATAAACAAACTTCATTGTAAATTTTCGATTTTGGTTCCCCAAGTCGTCTTCAGACGTGAAATAAATGTGCGAAACAGTTAACATTTAAACATGCCTAAAAATCTATTTTTGCTCTGTCCCTCCTGCTGGAGTAATGTTCTGATTGGCCAACGCGTTTTCCACTTTCCCTTGAGGTTGTTGTATACAGCTGTGTGTAAGGTAGGAAGTAGAAGTTCCTCAGTTCTGCTCCTGCGTTAGAATTAAAACTTCGTGGTTGTCTTTGATATCTGAGACCGTTTTGCGCAAAGCAGACCTATTATCGATTGAGTCAGAATAACCCATATAAGAAGATGAAATTTTTCTTATATACGTCATCGCTGCTGCAATAAGGAAAGCTCCGGTGGAGGAGGGTTCGGATACAGCTTCTTTCATGAGCCGCAGGATGGTTTCGTTCATAACTAAGAATGACGTCAGCATTCGAGTCTTTTCGGTAGACGCTCGTTGCAAGGCCACCATCATTCAGTGTTTGGAGACTTGCGTCTAGATACTGGAGAATGCCTCCTGTTTCCTTTTCGCGAGTAAACTGGATAGCTCGGAGAACGATATTCAGACTCTGATGCAATTGTCTAACTCCGGAGGTCTTAGTGGTAACAAATGTATAATCTGCGTATCGGGGCTACATTCTTGGATTAAAAGTTCGCATAACTTTCTCTTCTGGTTGTTGTAGTACCAGTTCCACCCGCTAACTTACGTACAGGGGATTTCCGAAGCGATCACCCGACAACTAAACCGATTTAGCACTTCCACTGCCCACAAGCCGGTGTCCTCCCTGCGCGCAGCAATATCCCATTTAAAAGACTACATACCCAAAGAGCAGCAAACTAATGTCATCAACCGCATTCCGTGCGCTACGTAATCTTGCGAGTATGTTGGTCATACAGGCCGAGGACTTGGGATATCAAATGGTAGAATACACTCATCAGCATACACACTGCAGAAGCGATGACCTGCTTAAGAAAGAACTCACTTTCTTGTATCGGTTATTCCGGCTCAACGGGTACCCGGTGAGCTTTGTGAAAAACCGTCTCAGACATCGGAGACAACCACAAAACACTGGTTCTAATGAGGGACCAGAAATACGGAAATTCTTCTCTCTCCCCTACATACAGAGCATTTCCGAAGCGATCGCCCGACAACTAAATCGGTTTGGCATCTTCATTGCCCACAAGCCGGCGTCCTCCCTGCGCGCAACGCTATCGCGTGTAAAAGACCCTATACTCTAAGAGCAACAAAGCAATTTCATCTGCCGCATTTCGTGTGCTAACTGCTCTTGCGACAATGTTGGTCATACAGGCCGACGACTTGGGACGCGTATAAACGAATATAGACTAGCCATCCGCCGACGTGACCCTTTGGTACTCATGTCTGCGCACGCCCTTGACTGCGACCATCGCTTCAACTGGAAAGGAACTAAAGTTATTGTCATGGCTAACACCAGACAGGCTCGAGAATTCCCCGAAGCCTGGCAGTCTAACACGACCAGCATCAATCGCTATGTCGATCTGGCGCTCATTACATAGGTTTCCGTGCCCGACCTACTGACGTGTGCTCACGGCGTAACAACAGCCGTTAATTGGTTAACGTCTGTGCCAGTGCGTGTTAATTGCATTTTGTCACCTCCTCGGGATTGAATGGGCCAGTCTAAACTTGTCCTTTACGATTTTGTATGTGGTATCTAGATCGATATGTCCATTAATTCCTGCCTCATCTGAGTGCATGTCTTCCAGGAATTCGCGGCCTTTCCTTATTGGGCAGGCGCTAACAATGTGAGTTTTTTCCCATGCACATTTTTGTTAAGTATCCAGTGTGCATGGCCACCTTTTATAAATGGTCGTCTCACTTCACTGCTAACTGAAGTTCACGTATACGGGTTGAGAGAGCTTTTCCAGTTCGGCCATTATAGACAACATCACAACTGGAACATGGGGTTTTGCAGACAACACCTTTTCTTTCGAGGTGGCCAACCATTTCCTTTGGGTGTACAAGCTGCATGTGTAAAGTAGATGCTGACTGGTGTGCTATGTGTAGCTGGTGTTTTTAGTAGTCTTTCGACTAATTCAGATACAAGCAAATGTTATTATCGACAAAGACAAGGGAGACTGGAATTTCCATGTCTGGCTTATTAGCCGTCCTCAGCTAGTCATAACCAATCCCGAAGTTTGGGACACCTGGGACTTGATCCCTCGACCTTTTGGCTTTAAGTCTAACGCCTCAAGCCCAGGTGTTCCACACTGCGGAGTTGGGTATGAATAGCTGCCAACAGCTGAGTCCCTGTAACGGATAATGAAGCCAAACTAACAGGCCGCGAGTTCGAGCATCGGGTGTTCCACACTTCGGGATTGGGTATGACTGCCTGACGACGGCTAATAAGCCAGAAATGGCCATTCCAGTCTCCCTGTCTTTGTCCGTAATGTCATTCTGCCTATATATCATGCGCCGCCGTGCGGCTGCTGATTGGGCTCGAGAGAGAACCCGCAGGGCACAACGGAACGAGTGAGTTCCTTAAGAACTCTCGGTGAGCGCCCCTCTACCAGAGTTCAGATACATTTTCACGTATGGAAGAGTTCGCCGGGTGGTTGGTTTTGGTGCTTGGATTGCCGTAGCATTGGAAGTACGTTGCCCATTGAAATGTTGGTGTCTCATGCATTGACGTACAAAGTCATGCGGGTACCAGCACCATGCGGGAAAGTAATTTGTAGAAGTATTTTATTTCTGTCTGAGAACTTGTCTCACCAGAGCAATAAGTTTTAGCTCGATTCAGAAGGCTGTGGACTCTACTCCGTTTGTGAGAGACAGGGTGATTACCCTCAAAATGTATGATGACATCTAAATAGGCCTCTTTGCGATAAACTGATGTGTACAGTGATCCATCGGCTTTTCGACGTACAAGGACATCCAGGAATGGGAGTCGTCCGTGATACTGTCGGGCCCATCGGAGTTTCCTTTACCTGTTGGTAGTGCTTACTGTCGGAATGACAATAAATCTTAAGGCAAAGTTTAAGCAATATATGTATATATGTCAAGCAAGTGTGTCGCCCTCACTGTTTTGTTTAAGATCGTGCTCAGTCCCTTTCTGTCCACCTGACAGCTTGCTAATGACGAGCAAGAGCATAGCCACAACAGTGGGGGCCAAACGCTCACTTGACATGTCTATATACCTCACTTCATAAGACCTATGATGCACTGATGATCGGTAACGACCGTAAATCAGCTGTCTGCGTCTATCCTGTCGCACTCTTAGCAAGCTGCTAACACAATGTCGTACACTGCTGGTGTGTCGGAAGAATTCGTTAGACTGATGAACGAATTTGGGATTGGTGCGCGAACACGAGTTGGCTGTGAGACGGAAGGATAAACTCTCCTTGGTAGCCGCCCACGTCTCCCCGCCAGGGCACGGCTTTGACTTTCCGCGAGTGAGAATATTGGGCCAGTCGGACGACCGAGTTTCTCGCCTGCTGCAGGAAGCGTGGCAGTCAACCAAGGACTCGATTAATCGACATATCGATCCCCGGCAGAGGTGAGCTAAATATGCGATGAGTTGTATAGCTTTTCCTTCCTTGCCTATGGGTTCACGTGAGAGCTCGAAACGTCGGATAAATAAACAATTCGTCCCACCGATCGCCTTCCCGTCTTCTTCTACATATGCATACATATACATATATATCAAGTTAATAATTTCAAAAATTATTAAGTGCGGGACATGGGTTGAGCCTGAAAAGTCGAGTCGAAGACAATCAGCTTGTGGAATAACCACGCAGTGCCCATTCTACAAACGGGTGTTACTACAAGTAATATGAATTTTTTATGGAAAAGGTGTTATACAGTACTCCCGACATAGGTACTATGTCCATGAACGATCTATGAACTCCCCTCCTCCTATTCATTTCTTCCGGAAATCCTAAACACAACATATATCTGCAGAAGGAGGAATAGAGACAAAGACCAGAAAGACTGCTAGCCGTCGTCCGTCAAAAATGGTTATCCCACACTCCCTTGTTTTTGTCGATACTTCTCCCGCTTGACAGTCTTCAAGGGCTCTATATTATTATTATTACGCCGCTTGACAGTCTGCAGAGGCTCCAAAGCACAACAGGCCGACCATGTCCCGCAGCTTGATTAAATTTGATTGGCAAGACAGCAGTTACCTGTTTTCGCGACATATGCTTCGTGTAGATTGGAGGTGACTTGAGTCTCAAGGGAGGAAGATGTTCCTTTGGTTCATCACACAGTTCCAGGGTGAAGGATTCCCTAAAACAGTTTGACAAAACTCTTCCGTAGTTACTATCGCATGTAGAGAAGAACAAAGCATTGTTTGGAAGTCCGTTCGCTGAGGTGGCTTGCTTGTCCCTGGATGTACAAGTTTACCAGCTCGCTGGAGCAAGGCTAATACTTCCGGCTCCCTCAGCCTGAAATTGGGATATCAGGCTGACAGACAGCGTCGAATAATTCATGCGGGAGTATTTTGGTCGCTGGGGGGTTTGTGAGTAATACTGCTTTAGCACTGAACGCCCGTTGCTAGGTGACCACCTACCAGGATTATAGGCCCATGCGCTCCGTAGCAAGGTTGAAAGTCAAAATTCTGTCTCGCACTTAAACCGTATATATTAAGGCACCTCACATGCGGCGTTCAGTGTTCCCATGGTTCTGATGGCTAAACGTGAAACTTGACAGTCAAACTAGCCCTGTATAAAATATCAGCCCTCATAGGTTGTGGTTGGTTACTGACGACAAATAAGTCAGAAAGGGCTCTTCCGGTCTCGATTGGAATAAGCAGAAAGGTTTTTAAAAGTAAAGAAAAGCCTTGAAAACACGCGCCTAGGCTGCACGACAACCTCAGAGACACTCGCTGAGTGACATATAGGACTACGAGGCGCTCTCCAATCAGGTTACAGCAGGTGTCCGCTCCGCTGGGCGTTCGGGCTCTGCCTGAAGACCCGCGGTCAGCCATATAGCAACTAGTAGTATATGCAGATATGGTGGCACCGAGGAAGACAAGGAAGGCCGAGATGACTGCTTCTGGCTTATCAGCCATCGTCAGTCAGCCTTCGCAAACTCCAAGTTTGGGGACACCTGAGGTTTGGACCCCGATCCATATGACTACTGATCGCTAGGAGGCTCAATGCTCTAACCACGAGCCACATGTTTGTTGTAGATAATTATGCGTACGCTTCGCTCAACCCTGCATGCGTTTTTAGTAAAGACTTGGGAAGAACCTAGCAAGATTGCTTGCTTTATCATACTTTTACAAGAAATCAGATGTTTATGCAACAGATTTTCGCCCGCAAGTCTTAAAGGAGGTCTGAAAATCATGAGGTCTTTTTTAGGAAAAAACGAAATCGGTAGAGCTAATGTCTTCGCCCCGTCGAAAAGACTCTAAAAATCATTTATTCGAGTCGCTATAATTTGGCTACTTGAAATTATAAAAATAAAAAGTCATGTTCATCTGCAACTTGTGCCAAGTTAGTCGTCTGATTTACCATACGTGTCTCCGTGACTCCCAATAAATATACGATAGAAATCCGCGAAAATTATCTAGCGGCGGATCCGTTCGGAAAGAAATTTTAAATCTCCTCCTTGGTATACTTGCTGCCACATAGCGTGGTGCGTTGCCTGGCTGTCTTATTATAAAACTTTAGTAGAAGTTTCGTCAAGGAGAACGTACAGTAGGTGGGTTAACTCATGAAATGTCAACCGAAATTCCGAAATGCGTTTTGGTTTCCAAAAGATTACTTAAGTAGGGTTGCGAAACTAGTCAGCCTGCAACATAATTCTATAATATTTCAATTACCTCAGGATGCCAGCTTTCGAATGAACTACCTATCGGCTGCATGCAAGAACTGCACTCTGTGAAAAATGACTACTTAAGTAGCATGCAGTTTTCTCATTGATTTTCGATGCGCCTAATAGTCCAATTATATTTCATGGAAAGCATGCATAAAAATATTCATTCTTTTGCACATTCGGTAGATAATTGCGTCTTCTTGTAAATTTATAATCGAAGGAGGGACATAACTTGGTTTTAAAAGGTTTCCAATTGTGGGACTTTTAAATACCGTGAAATGGCCGTTCATAAATAGTCATATCTCTGCATTTACCAATGTGGCTTGTAAAGTTAACAATATGGATCAAATCCACTGCTTAATTTTATGAACCCTGTATGGGCCCCCTTTATTACCATAGAGAAATATGTGGTTTTCCGTACGCGAAAAATATACGGCTTGTTGTTTTGAAACCCTGAATCCACGCGTAACGATAGAGGGGGTTCAAAATTATTCGGGAATTAGAAAACTTTTTTAAAACCGAATTATGTCCCCCTTCGTGTATAAAATTAGAAGAGGACGCAATTATTTACCGAATGAACAAAAGAATGAATACTTTCAGGCATGCTTTCCATGAAATATCATTGAACTATTAGGCGCATCGAAAATCAATGAGAAAACTTCATGCTACTTAAGTAGTCATTTTTCACAGAGTGCAGTTCTTGCATGCAGCCGATAGGTAGTTCATTCGAAAGCTGGCATCCTGAGGTAATTGAAATATTATAGAATTATGTTGCAGGCTGACTAGTTTCGCAACCCTACTTAATTAATATTTTCGAAACGAAAACGCATTTCGGAATTTCGGTTGACACTTCATGATTTAGCCCACCTACTGTCCTCATGTCCCTCTCACACACTTGGAAACCCGCGGATGAGTGTGCGCCCACGGCAGCGTAATCAAATGCCAAATCTGAGAGTACGGCCATCGTTTCCGACGGTTCCCGCCGTGTGCTCTACAGCATGGTGAAGGCAGGCATGGTAGCTTGCGTGGGAACTCGTTTATGGTGGTAGTGGAGTCGCGCTGCATCTACCGCACTCTCACCCGCGCCTGGGTCCAGTGTCGAGACACAGAGTCAAGGAGACCGGAGGCGAGAGAGGAGGCAGGTGCGTAAACCCGTACGTAGGCGCACCACCACACCCTCTGGTACACTGACCAGGATTTTACACGCCAGGAGAAGAGGGGAGCGGCTCGCATCCCACTGGGTGACAGTACCATAGATGGCACATTAAGAAGTGGCCATTGTAGCTTGACTTGCAGTCCACCAGCCGTCCACACCATACAAAGAAACACTGGACTGACTGCGAGGTCCGAGTTATCCTTCCAAGTCACAGATTTTAACGCACCGTGATAGGTTCAAGCGCGTCAGAGTGTATATAACGGGTATAAAATTAGAAGAAGGCGTAATTATCTACCGAATGAACAAAAGAATGAATATTTTTACGCACGCTTTCCATGAAATATAATTGGACTATTAGGCGCGTCGAAAATCAATGAGAAAACTTCATGCTACTTAAGTAGTCATTTTTACGGAGTATGGTTATTGGATGCAGCCGGAAAGACGTTTGTTCGAAAGCTGGCATCCTGAGTTAACTGAATTACTATAGAATTATGTTACCGGCCGGCTAGTTTTACAACCCTACTTAATTAATATTTTCGAAACGGAAACGCATTTGGGGATTTCTGTTGAGATTTCATGAGTTAGCCCGCCTACTGTATATAACGAGACCGTCGACGTCACTCTCTCTCTCTCTCTCCTCCCACTCCCAGGCACCATCCCACTATCCGTGTCGGTCAGATGTCAGGTGTGGGAAATGGGCGCAGTAGCAGGCACAGCTAGTGACCTCGTCTGCGC
>CACRXP010000828.1:150879-184766 GCA_902702965.1 Spirometra erinaceieuropaei
TTGTAGTGCACATGAAAACGACGTCTATGTCCGACCTATTCGCACAGCACCAGTCATTGTAAAAGCGCCTCACAGCCGTATGTTTAGTGGTGGCTGACTAGCGAGGGATAGTTGGTTTGGTCTTATAAAAGCGATCAGTATACAATTGAAACTAGGATACAACCCCCTCACACTCTGGGTTGACTGAGAGGATTGGGTTAGCTCATTAGTTAACAACCCTACAAGCCACAGCTTTCGACGTCCCGTGATAGATTCAAGCGCATCAGAGTGTATATAACGAGGAATATGCGATGAGACCGTCGACGTCACGTTCCCTCTCGCTCTCTCTCTCCTCTCAGTCCCAGGTCCCAGCCACCTTCCGAACCTGTCTGTTGCTGGAATGGGTGCAGTGGATGACATAGCTAGTGACGTCGTCTACGCGTGCACGTACGTGACCTACTCCCCGCAGGCACAAACACCAGAATTTCTTACGAAAGTGGGAAATGTCCAAGCTGCCCTGTTAAAGACGGGCTACTGGGAGATATGGACGCGAACTTGTAATCGCCTAGCGTGAGTGACCCATTGGTTTGACTTTATCAGTGGACCATGTGGGCTGCGTGTCAGCGCACATTAATCACGCCGCAACCCATCGTAGGGGTTGATGGGAAACACGAACGAGCCAGAAATAGCTGCTTTCTCAGTTTACCCTATATGCCAGCTGCGTTATCTCTGATAGTGTTTTTTAGATGTCTTTCGGCCCGGCGATGGGGGGGGGGGAGGGATGGAGGTAGTTCGCTTTCACTCTCACCAAAGGGTGGCGGACATTCAATTGCAAACATGCATATTTTTATGCACCAGGACACAAGCAGCCGCTCCAGTGTCCCATTTGCGGTGCCCGTTTGTCAGTCGACGGCCGCGACAATCTGCAGGCCTACCGCTAATACGCGGCCAACCGCGGGCTTGATCTGAAGTGTCTCTTTTCTGGCCGCGTTAAGTCACATCTGCGCCCATAGACTGGCGTCATCTCAGGCGCGTAGACCGGCTTCAGTTGTCACTCGTGGGCCCTCGGGATCATGCGCACCCGACTCGGCCCTTGGACCAACCAATCACTTGTTCATCATTCGTCTAGTCACTTCCGCATTCTGGTGCAGACTCACGTAAGCAACACGACAGTTCGACCGTCGTGTCCGACGATGTTCACCGTATGCCCCACAGCAAGATGAAGCAGACACGGTGACTTGCGCGTGAATTAATTTATAGCGAGGGTAAACTTGCGCAGCATCTAACGCACTCTCTCCTTCTCCCCCACCTGGGCCCGGTGTCAAGACAAAGTCAGGAAGACCGGAAGTAAGGAAGGGCGTAGGTGGATGGCGCGGCCGGACCCGCACCTTGGCGTACCACTCCACACCGCCTGGTCAACACAGCAAACACCTGACAAGGATTTTAAACCAAAAACAACAATGGGCGGGAGGGCGGCAGGAATCCCAATGTGCGCGACGTCAGCCGGCCATCGGAGGGACGAAGGTAGACTCAGTTGCCCTGTGTATTTGATAAATCAGTTCTCGCAGCTCGTTGACTTCCGGCGTTAAATTGGCAGAAATTGATGTGTGTGGTTAGAGTTGATCTAATACCCCTGACAGCCACTAATATACTACTGATACTGCACTTGTGGAAGAAAGGATTAGTTATTTATTTATGGATTTAGCAAGACATGTTAGTAAACTTGTTCTCCAAAACATAAACTGCTCTTTGTCTGTTGAATCAGGCGAGGACCTGCAAGACATCTGGACAAAGATTCCCTTCAAAGGGTAAAATATGTGCAGCTGGCGAGTTAGTTGAAAATTACACCCTTTCGAATTCATGGTAAAGTTTGCACAAACTTCGCGTCTGTAAGAGAAAAAGCAGTTCCAGTGGTGGTTCGGTGAAGTGACCACAGCACGGTAACTCCTAACAAACAGGGAGGCCTCACTAACAGAATGATTTCAAGCAGTCTATAGAATACTCCCAATTCTTGTTGTACCTGATCACGAGACTGACAATGCTACATGTTCTTAAGGTTTAGTATACCTGGGTTCACTCTTGGTAACACCGTAACGAGAACTACGAAGGGTTATTAAGTTACAACTTTTTGGCTGGGATCGAAAACGCGATCCTGCTGGAAAGTGGGGAAACCCAGGCACGCCCAATATGGGAGCCGTGATTAGAGGGGCTTTAGGGGAGAGGCTGTGAGAAAACAGGGAAGAATGCGCGAAAATTACGAAAAACGCAGGTATTATAAGCGAATATTCCTGTCTGTTTAAGTGGGCACTAAAATCGCAGCGCAATACAAAAATTCACTGCACGTAACTAGTAAAAGCAATTCCGCGAAGAGTAAGAATGATTGGTCCGTCCGGGTCATTGAAGCTGAACTGCTCAAGAATGTGACCCATCGGACGTAAGCCGTAGAAGGAAGTTGTAGGAAGTGGGTGCCGAATTACTTCCAAAGCATAAACACTAACACCAAACCCCAAATCCTCACCCTAAACCCTGACCTTAAACTCTAACTCCTAACCCTAATCTTTAACCCTAAACCGTAACCCTAAGCCTTAAATCCCAACCGTGAAACCAGGACCCTAGCGTAACTGCGTATCATAGTCGCAGCAGCAAAGAATCATAATCCGCAAAGCACGTCAAACTGAAGGCGTCCGCAAGTAGTACTACGCCTGCTGAAATCAATTTCGGTACGAAAGTGATAATTTGTTGACCAAACAAGACAGCGTTCACGAACCACACCGTTTTTTCATTTCAGACTCGCCAATAGGCATCACGGACAAAAAAGTGACAAGACGAGGCTTGAGTTGGGGCAACCTTGTCGGCAAGACGACGATCCATCTATTATGTCAGGATAGAGTTCTTACGGGTTAATGTTTATGACCGCCTCCGGTGACTTTTTGAAGGCTTCTTCTTCATAAACAGCACAGTTTGCGGGCAAATAGACATGATCGAAGACCAGTCTGTTTTATGCGCCTGTCTCTATAGATTCCTAATACCCCAGACGACAGTCAGTCCATCTACACGACTACCTCTCCAGAGGGAGATAGAGAGAGGTTGTGCAGTAGGGCAGCGAACCGCTTGGTGTGCTCAGATTTACCCACCCTCCCCCCCCGAACGGACCATTTGGTAGATGCGCTGGATCAACACGGGGCTATGTCGGATTATGGCAGGCGTTATCGGATTTGCGCACCATAACAAATGCCAACATTTAGGGGTGCGGTGACAGATCTGGTTGCCGGCAGACGTCGCACACAGTGGGAACCCTGACGCCCATCCCCGTTGTTGTTGCTGGTCAGAAACCTGGTTATTTGGTGTGTGGACCAGGGGTGTGGAATGAAGCATCAGGGTGCAGGCTCCCCCATGCCATCCACCTGCGCTGTCCCCCGCTCTAGGTCTTCTTGACTCCGTCTTGACACCGGGCCCAGGTGGGAGAGGAGGAGAGAGTGCAGCATATGCTGTGCAAAGTAACTATCACTGTAAACTAAATTTTCGCACAAGTCACTCTCCCTGCTCTCACCCTGCTGTGGAGTACACGGTGGACATCGTCAAAACCGACGGTTGAACTATCGAACTACCGAGTAGTCACATTCATACAGACTCGAAGATTTCGTGTATGCTTTGTGTTGCCGCACAGGCAAAGCACATCTGTTTGCTTGGCCTGACGACGAAGTAGTCTACGTTCCACTTATAAAAACGTTGAAGTGCACAAACTTGGAGGCCAAATAGTGGCAAAAAGTGTTCGACAACACGCCAGGCAGTCAGTGCTCCTAAAAACGTAGAGCAGTTTCCACTGCGAAAAACCATGGTGGATGAGAAGCTCGTACAGCCGTTTGATCTGTTGACGGTGATAAGACCAACATCCTTTCAGCTGTTCAGTGTGGGCTTTCATTTCGTCTAGCCCATCCCAGCGGATGATACAAAGTCACTGGCTGTGCGACATTTATCACCCAACAAAAAGACGCTGTTTGTGAGGGGAATAGGTTATTAAACCTTTGAAAAGCTTAGAGCCAGCGCACACATTTTTTGTCGAAGTGTGATATCTTGCAAACAGTGAGGAATAGTCAGTCCTTACCTTTTGCCTCCTGGGTTGTTAACCCTTGAGATCCCAGGAATGCCTTCATGTCCTGTACTGAAGATGTTCTTGAACCTTGAAATGGGAGTAAACTTCGGTTCCGCGGTTAGCGACTTATTCGTCGTCTTTAATGTCGCAGTGGGTAACCTACCTGAGAAATAGATTTTGACCAAGTGCATGACCGAATATTCATTGGACAATAAGTCTTAAACGTCTACCAAAATCCCGTGTATGATATATGTATATGCCTTGAATAAAAGAAACACGTGCTTTTCTGAGAGGTTTATGCATTGAAGATCTACCAGGTGTATGCAGCCTCAGATCAGTCTTCTCGAACTCAAATAGAAAATTGGTTTTTACGAGATTAACGATGACAAAGACTTTAAAGAAGTACAGCAGGAGGCAAAGGCACGGACGTCTCAGCCATTTCATAAGAAGGAAGATAGAAGTCCTCGACTCGGCAGAATTTTCCGGTTTCGTATGTAAATATACCCACCGCCCTTAAAATTTGACGGTAAGGAAGCAGCTGCATAGAGGCCTTTCCGCTATCTTGGCGGTGGTGCATGACTGGAGGATTCGCAGTTATTGCTGACTTGTAAATTACGCGAGACATGGGATATTTGCATGCGAAATAAAGAATCTTCTCAAATTATTAGGACTTTAAAAACTTACTTTTATGCTAGCATGTTGGCAACTGATAACTGTCAGAATGGTCATTATTCGTCCTCAGAAAAAGTTCGAAGGAAAATTGGTTTAGAGTGTATAAAGTTAGAAATCATGACCCTAGATGTCGACGTATAAAACGCCGGCCGGGATACTTTTCAGACTAAGTAGTTACTTAAAGTTTGTTAGTAGAAACAATTGTTTGGGTTAGTGTCAAAAAGTGAAACCAGAGAACAGACTTGTATCTGGTTTGCCGCCGTCCGAGTCTATGATCAGGCGCGGCAAAGTAGGTGCTGCGGCCAGGGGCATCGCGCGCTCAGGAGTCAACTGCCATCGCAACTCCGCTCTGTGCCAGATCTTCTTCTTGAGGGCTTTGCACCCCGACTCTTCACTCGCACCTGGACTCCCACTCTCACAGTCAGTTTGTTCGGCCGAATCCAGCTCACTGTTCCGAGGGACTTCGTTTTCAATGCAGGATGAACACATTATTAGATGGTTTTTCGACCTGGAGGTCAGTTGGGCTTTGTTGTGGGTTTTGGCCTTTGTCTTCTGACGAAAATAACGCATGATGCAGATGTTTAGGACTGTCAAATTTCCAATGCAGACTTGATTTGGATCTGCTCCGAAGTCCAGTAATACCTTTACCAAATCCACGTTCAGTGACAACTACGAGGGGAAAAAGTGGAGCAAGTAGGTCACTAATCTAATCTGTATTACATAGAAAATTTCCGGGCAGTTGAAAATGTCACCCGCAGGATTCGGTTATTGTCTGGATGGTTTATCTTATGTTTGTCATAAAGGATTTTAAAATCTTACAAATATGCAGTGTGAACTAAACTGTATTTGCTTTAGGATGAGGTGTTTATTAGCATCAAGCCTAAAACTTTTCGTTTGTATTTGAAGAAATATGAAATTTGACGCATATAATCCTTAAAAATATGATAATGTGTAAAGCCTTTCTGGCATAACAATCTACGTCCAGGAGAGGCTCTACCGTATCGGTGATCAACTGAATAAAATGCATACAAGCGATTTAAGTCGAAAACCGCAAGTGCTCTGCAGCCACATTCAATAAGAGTTGGATTTTAGGAGACATATTTATTTTAGAAGCATTCAGTCCAGATTGTTCGAAACAGCCAGGCCTAATGGGCAACTTTCCAGTCAAATACTGTCTCGGAATCGTAATGTACCATTCCTACCACTAAGAAACTGAATTCAACAGTCTAAACTGTTTTATTCTACTATAAGAGTATTCCCTAATCATATTTAAACGCATGCTTTGTTGAGTGCTTAAGCATGAATGCCATCAAGAAGAGGATTTACGCAGAAAATAACACGATTCATTAGACTACCGCAAAGTCGAGTAAATTCCACTTCCTCGAGTTTATTTCACGCCACAGATCAATCGTGATGTTAAAAGTAATTCAAGGAAAAAAATTTGCTTCAATACACATCACATATTTCAATCCCAAATGCTTTTCTGCTCTGTGAAGGCCTCCGCAATAGGTAGTTTAGCCGTTTGGCCATCGAGAACTATACTGTGTGCCCAACTGGAGAAAGGGCGTAGGGACGGTGGCTTGCGCAACATTCGCCAAACTCCCTCCTCCCTCACTCACATGAGCCCGGTGTCGAGGGGGAGAGAGTCAGAAAGACCAGAGGCAGGATCGGTATGGGACATTTGTAGACTAAATAGTTACTTAAACTTTGTTAGTAGAAACAACTTTCTGTTATAACCACAAACACAGCGGCACGACGAACCCGCTTTGCATAGGGAAGGGGGCAGGCAGCTCGGATTGCAACCAAGTGGGAGGGATGGTAGGTAGTAGCATGTAAAACAACACCGGCTGCTATGGATGCATAGATGCCGGGAGGAGGGCGTATTATTGCTTATTATCCCCCAATCTCTCACAGTCTCTTCCACACCCTTCGCACCAAGAGTATAAGAGGATGCTCAGACAGCCTTACAGCAGCAATGAGGAGGGCCGTGCGATCCTGAGCGTCTGCCACGTTCACGTCCACCTGGACGGAGCGAGTGCTCTCCAGCTCACTTTGCGAGGAAAGACTGCGCGAGAGAAGGCTCCTGACGACAGGATTGTTGCTTGATTGGCACAACTTCAAGAACTGGAGGGCAGCCTGGGAGTGCGGACCAAGAGGATGGAGGAGGGCAGTGGCCTCTTCAGTCGACGGCAGACCACGTTGTTTGGCAAGGTCGCGCACAAAGGCACTCAATCGGGGGTCCGTGCGTAGGTCGTCTTCCCTCACAGGCCTAGAACGGAAAGGCAGGATCTTGGAAGAAAAGAGGCTGGAAAACTTTGTCAACCCCACTTCGGACGTCTATACTCACTCCAGCGGCCATCTGCTTTGGCATGATTCCCATTCCTTGGAGGACTTGATAAGACGCACGAAGGCCTCGTAGGCAGTGTCGCGCTCAAATTCGATGCTCGCGGACTCCCAGACGTGGACCGGTTTCCGGGCGGATAAATTCTTCAGTAAATCAGACAAAGAGTTAATTGCCAGGACTCAAGTGGGAGGGAAAAATGCATCCAAAGTAATATGCTGTCCACGGAATCTTACCCCTACCTTTCAGGTGAATTTTATTCTAAAGGCTCTGTTTCTAAGTCTTACAAATATTTTGGAATTCCCCTAAAAAGCCCACACAATGAGGAAATATCCAGAAGTCTTTGGACAACATTCTCTGTTCAGAGTACGTTTTTGTATTTATACACGCCGAAATAGCTGTAATTAAGGCTTACAGCGGTAGGTGACGTGAGATGGGACCTACCGTCTAAGCTTGCCACACACATGCTGTTTTCCGAATTCACAAAAACCAGTCTCAATTAAAATGTACAGCTTACGAGCGGAGGATACACGTGTTCACGCTCGACCGTTAGCCGTCGTTTACAAATTGCAGTGTACGACCTTTGCAGGAGTGAGGTGTGGTGTGTGTGTGTAGAGTGTGCTGTTGTAGAGATCATTATAGGTTATACGTTGTTAGAATGCACTAAAACGACTGTTGACCAGAGCTTCTGGGTAAGAGGTCTCCAGTCACACTGCAAAAGACTCACAGGTGACTGACCAGGCTGATACATAATTCGAATATTCAGTGGCGATTTTGACATGTTCGTACTTTGTCACCGCTTTTGGTGGTTTTCCTGTGCGTCCTGACAGCATTCCCCTTACAGTGGATACAAAGATGTCCGACCGTGGCGAGTCGAGACTTGGGACATGGTCTGCAATATTCAACCTTGACTGGGACGTTTCGTAGACTAAATTGTTACTTAAACTTTGCTAGTAAAAACATTTTTTACGAAAACCACAGCCGCATGGGGGACGATAAGGGCCAAAAGCGAAATGGTTTAATGGCAGGTAGGGGGTGTCTGCAGCTATGATATTGTAGTCTTGTTTTATATAGAGAAAGCGATCTGGTTACGTTGGCGTCTTGTTGATTCAAAGGACCCAGCGAGGCTAGTCCGTGCGCTGGACGCCAGTCCACAGTACGCACATGCTGCCAGGGCAGTGGGGAGTTAGTATCGTTGGTTCGCAATTTTGTCATCTTACGGGCCTGGCGTCTCAACCTAGTCATCTGCATTGGTTGCCCCGAAGCACTTAAGTCACGATTGGCTTTAGCAGAGCGTACTGAATGATTCAGTAAAGTTCAGTCTTAGTCTGAAGAAGACATGCATACAGAGGATATCTCCGCAAATGATGCCGAATCTACATCGTTACAACGATGGAGACGGCAACTACGTTGGGGAAGCCAGACGAAAACTGCAGACCCGCCTACACTAGCACAAACTGTCGACTTGGACTTTTGATCCAAACTCACAGCTAGTGACACACATCAGAGAAACTGGCCACAGTTTGGCTTTCAAGTAGCAACCGTCTTAGGCCAGGACACCTCAAGGACAGAAGGTCTCATAGTTGAGACTTTGGTCTTAGATACCAACTCCATCGACAGGCATCTAGACCTTCCTGCGGCCTATAAAGCCCTAAGTCATTACATGCACCATGATCAGGACCAGACGTTCACACAGAGCTTAAAAATACCGCGCAAACGCGACACGTCGACTAATTCACCCAAAAGGGGGACGCAAACGGCAGAGGTCCAACAGGCGGCCACAGTGACAAAACTTCTCTAGGTGGGTCGGGTACAACGGGATGGCGGTTTTGAGGGGAAGAACGGACGGGGTAAGCAGCAGATGGCAGTGGATTGTAAGCTGGATGTTGAAAAATGTGTGAAATCGCAGAAAAATAATTATTTGTTTTAATGAAGTCAAAAATACCGTAGGATGGCGCGCAAATAGGGAGTACCGTAGGCAATACTCAATCGCAGGTGGGCTGGCCGGGGACGTGATGTGATTGGCGGCCGGGGCGAATAAACCTGAACCGCCAAGCGGCTAACCAATGGGATCGTTGGCGCCACACTTGATGTGGTGTGCATCAGATGGACGGGAAGCAGACGATGCGCAAGCGGGACGCGAGGGGACAGCGATGTACTGCGGTTGGGTAAGAGTAAGTGAATAAACTGCTTATGACAATTGCGTCACTTCCCAGCCCCTTACTAACCCCCTCCCTATTTGTTATATCGGTGATCTCCACCGCATGCACCGTTTAATACGCATAACGCGAAAAATGTTTAGGATACATGGACGTGCTCCAACGCCACCGCACCAACCTACAGCAAGTCGCAAACTCCCGAACTTGGCGGCCGCTGTGTGTAAGTTCACTGTTTTACGAGGTTTGTAAGTATCCATGGTGGGAGCAGTTTGTAGACCTACGTAACCCTTTTAATTTTAAATTTAACCGCAGAGCATATTGCCGGGTTGGTATAAGTTGTGTGAGAAAATGCGGAGAAAGTTACGGTATGTCCGAGTAGTTAGCACAGACCGCATGATGGTCTACTATCTATAAGCAACCGGTAATTCAACTAAACCTCATTGTTGGGTGTACCATGATATATCTAGGTACACATAATGGAAAAGAGGGGTAGAGGATATGTATAAGTTGACAGCAGCAGTATCGTAAACTCCCACTGTTTTATATCTAGATCGTCACCGAATTCAGGCGGACGTAGGCGCGGTCCTCAGCGGATTATACCGACGGCCGAGGATGAAATCCAAGCTGTCCTTCAGTCAGCAGGTGTCGTTCAGTACCTGCAGCATTGGAGGTTGCTGGCCACCACCTTAGCATGCCGATGTCGGCGTACTGTGCAGATGCAAGTGTTGCGGCAGCATACGGACGGTTATGCATTCCGTTGTGGACACTGCAGACGGAAGCGGTGCCTGCGGACGGGGTCAATGTTCGTTGGTAGTAAGCTCAGTCTGCAGACACTGATGCGTATATGCTACAAGTTTGCCGCCGCGGCAAAAAAATACCACAAGCACACCTACTGAATAAACATTAGTACGTAAGGTAGCCGTGATGGAAGTCCTGTGGCCGCGTATTTGGCACCCGTCCGATTTCATAATGGAGAGCCGGTCAAGCTCACAGAAACGTTAGCAGTGCGATTCCCTTATCTGGTGAGCACTTCCTTCTTCTCACATTTGAGTGGAACTGATGAGTCCAGCAGATCTATTCCAAAGTTGAATGAACAAGATGTCGTCCCAGAGGTAAGATAATATTAACTATACCTGGTCATGAATTGAAGAAAAACAGTGCCATGGTTTCGCCTTCTTTAAAGCAAATCATTTTACTCAGAACGCGTAAGTGTTAGAGAACATCACAGAATAATGCTAATATTAAGCCAGACAAATAGTTGAGAGCAAATTGGAAGAAGTGTTAATAGTAGTCTGATTAGAAGAACAAACCTTAATTATTTCCATACTCGTGGAAGCGGCCACCTCTTCCACAGAAACTGATGGCTGACGTTCACTAACTAAGCTGCCGCTTCGGGAATTACTCCAAGTATCCGCATACCACATGTAATCGGGAAACTCCGTCAGCGGATTAACAGCCTCGGGCAGTTCGACAGAGAGTTTAACTAGACGATTATGCCTCCACTGACCGACGTCTGCACAAAGGGACTCTGACGACTGCTCATTGTAGATCTGGATTCCAGAGCCACAACGTTCATCGTCGACGTAGAAGCCCTAAAGTGGGTGGAGGAGAGAAAGGGCCCGCTGCTTAAAGTAAATCATCATCAAATGTCACGATACGATGAAATGTTACGGACGTCAAGCAACACTGAGCTCAGCTTGGAGAGAAAAGTATGAGCGTGTCAAGCTCAGAGGGAAATGACATAGCCCGTCTCATCTTCTAATTCCCGTTACGTTTTTATGGTGAGATGCCGGAAGTCAGTAACAAGAGCCCCAGCAACACGAGTTTCACCATCAGAGAGCTACGTTGTTATATTACTGCCTGTATTTCAGTAACGTTTGTTTTTTATTATTGACCCATGTCTGTTGAATGTGAGTGTTGGCATTCAATTCGTCTTCCTCAGAAACTGAGATAGCACCAATTACCCATAGGCAAACTACCGTACAGCACATTTAGTAAAGTTAATGTTTTTAACATTTGGAACAAGTCGTTTATCTGTCTGGTTTCGAAAACTTTGCCAATCTGAAGAAACTCTGTAGCTGTTTGATGTTTCCCTCAAATAAACTGAAACTGAAAAAGATGGGTAAAGTAACCGACTTCTGATGAGCTGCTTCGGAGTTGCCAATCCTCGATAGTCCGTTGTCAGAGTTCGTGCTCAGCTGACACAGTAGGTCACGTTCCACACGAAACATTAGAAGGTATAAATTAAGTTTGATTGCCCCAAGATATCTCAGTCACTCCGGAATGCTGGCTTTTGAGTGTATGTTTTTTTGGCCATCGGGGACGATCGCGCTTTTTAAAAATGAGTACCTAGGTAGCATGTAATTTTTCCGGACGGGTTCTAAAAAAGATTAGCTTTTTTTCCTTCCTTGTATTTATTTTGTGGTACGCCGCATCTTTTTTAATTTTTTCACCGAAAGAAACGATATCACCCAGTTTTAAAAGGTTTTTTAATTTTTACAACAGTGTTGAAGCAATCTCTGCCATTTAGTCTAGATTTTGGGTTTCCAAACTATAGGCTGAAAACTTCAGTTAAGGGTCATCCAATCTTCTGCTATGTTAATAAAAAATATGAAATAAAGTTTGCTAACTTTTATTCTAAGTATGAACCAAGTATGCTTCATACGGAACAGTAATGAACGGACAGATGCGATGTTTTTTAAAAAGACACTTTCTGATCATTAAAATCTCATAAATGGACATTTTTAAAACTCAAACCCTACCGCTTCTGAGTATAAAATGAGTGCAAGAACTTATATTTTTCCACATGTTTTCAATGAAACATGTCTAGATATATATGGAAATCGGAGCTCAATGAAATATTATCAGACTCCATAAATAGTCTTTTCTAGCGAATGTGATTTTTGTTGACGACCGGATAAATGCGCATTCAAAGGTCGACACTCTGGGCTGCCTGAACTATCTAACCTAGATCACATTTCAGAATTTCAGTCAATGTTTCATGAGATAGGTCTCCCACAGCCGTACCAAAATGCAAGACCGTTAGACATTAGCTTAGAATCCTTGACTAAGTGATCAAAGAGACTTGCCTTCCATCAATGGAGTAATGAGCACTCGTTCTGACGGCTGCCGGACTGAATATTCACAGGTACGTGTGTTTGTCGGTTTCCTCCATGAGGACCCATTTGTGGAGTAAAAGTAAGACTTCCGGTACATCATCAAAGCATAAGACTCTGCCTGGCCTTATTGTTCCCATACCATGCACAATGATCGGATCTCCATAGTTTGGAGTTTCTACCGACCGTAATGGCCTACTGTTTGACACGAAAACTACTCATTGAGGAGATTTTGATTATAACTGAAACAGAAGGCCAAAACTGTTTTCATTGACTTCTTGCATGGATTTAGCTAAGAGACCAAATGATCGCAGTTTCAACTACTTTTTCTCAGGTTGTTTGACGTCAACTTCAGCCTCCTCCTCCTCCTCCGCTAACTGCGTAGCCGACGAAAATTCAACAACGATGCGGTTCACCTAGAGAGACTGAGAAGGCTTATGTTTCTGAAGTGATATACACGGAAATGTATTCGTGCCAAAAATAATCCTAGCAATGAAAACTATTTAATTTACTGAGTAAGGAAGAATTGGACATTGTTTCTTGAGCTTAATTAAAACATGCCGTAAATTCTTTGTGGAATAAATTTGCTCCAAATTCTACTGAGAATGCGGAATAAAAGGGCGGTCGGGTGATGGGAAATCGTCAGTCAGCATTAATTAAGAAGTAAAGCGTCGGGCAGCACGAAAACTGCGGCCATGATGTCATATTGGTTCAGGGACATCGCCGCCGTAAGGTCACGCAGCTGATTGTTCTGACGCTACCTGCTGACTGGTTAATCAACGGAAGGGCTTTTACACGCCTCTGGTCAACGTTAGTCATGTAACCTCCTTGGTCCTTCTTACTAGGCAACCGTGTCCTCTGAATTTAGGACTGCCATCCACAAAAAATTCGGCTCCTCGGCAGACGCCTTTGGAAATATCTATTGTGACGTGTAGCTAAAGAAACTGGTCTCGATAAGGTTCCAAAGCCACCGATGGCAACCTCAGAGTAGCAAGTGGACCAGTCTAATAGTTGTCTCATCGGCTAATCAGCAAATAATTTTGATTGGCTTCAATGTATGTTTAGCCAAAAAATTTGGATTCTCCTGTGCTGACTGAGTGGAACTCCTGTGCTTTTAATATAGCTAGAAAAAAACACCTTTCACAAAATGCTTACACCCGACGAAAAGGTTTTGCATAATTTTCGTGCATGTAACTCTGTGAAGAAGATGGCTCAGTCATAAAATCAAAAGATAACTTGCTGTCGATGCTAGCTTTCGCGATAAGGGAATTTTGTTTTGTGTAAAGAATTAGTGAGACGCCTGTTTATTGCTCCCAGTTACCAAGTAGCCCAGCGATTTGTCCTCCGTTTTTGGATCCATGAAAAGGCATTCTTATAACGCGAGCATGAAACGTCTTCACTCTTAGAGACTACGGCAGTCCGTCGCACCATCCAATTCGGTCTTTGCAATCATTTTTTCCTATCTAATTTCATTGCCACTTTCTAGCAAGGTCATTCTGTTTCTTTGACTTTATTTAACGGTCTCCATACTCGACAGATGCTGCTACCACCACCCGAGACCTTTCAAAGAAAAAATAATCACTGTCTTCTCGATTCTTCATCCAACGACAGGTTTCTTCAAAGGAATGTAAGGGGTAATGTGTGATCATGTAGCCTCACTTAATGGACACAATATTGTTGGGGTTATGTTTAGGGGTTAGGGTTAGGGCTAGGGCTAGGGATTAGGGCAACCATTTCTCAATCACTGAAAGTACAACCATGCACTCCCAGTAGCTTTTTTTGCATACACATGTTTGACCTCATCGCCTATGCCTTTCGCGGTCCCACCTGTAAAAACCCCCATTACCACCGGTCCTGTATAAGAGGTGACTGGGGTTTTTTTTACTTCGAGTGGGGTTACATAACCACATCTGACCGGATAAAGGTCAACGTAAGTCTTACGTTAGACCAACTCTTCGGTTGTAAGCTAAGACCTGAGCCAGAGATCAACTAGAACTGCTTCTATGGTGAACGACTGTCGATAGGACGTTATGTACGAACTTCTGACATGTGAGAGGTTTCACCGTACTCACGCATTAGGCTAGTCTGCTCCGCGCCGACAGCCTTAGTTTGGTTAACGGGTGCGCGGGAGAATCGCAAACGACCGATGTCTGGGCTCTCTTGATTTCTGTTGTCATCCAAATTCGGCGCGCCTCTTTCAGGGTTCCCGTATTCAGTTGATATTGATTTTTTTCTGTTTTTGAGTCTCTAAGACCAGCGAAAGCTAATGCTGGGAGTTTAATCGGCATAAATATTAATGAAAGGAAAGATCAAAATCACCTGAAACAAAACGCTGTTCGAAAAGCGTGCTATTCCAAACCCGCTTCGTTTGTCCAGGAAAAACGTTCCTACGAAGGCCACCTCCGAACTCTCTAAGTGGCCGAATCCGTGCATTTTGTCAGCGAAGAAAGTGCCGTCGTAAGTCTGAATGAAGAAAAAAATGCCTAATTTCTCGTATTTATCAATCGCATCTTAGAAAGCATCCATACTGGGCTAAGTTTTTTTCGGACGGTGAGGAAAAACTCTGCCGAGCAGGCAAACATGGGTATGATTTGACCAATCATCTACCTGTTCATCCTCTTTTATGTCGAAGATATTTTCGCAAATGAGAAAGCTATGGAAGGCCCAAGGCTAGGGCCATGGAACGGCTTTTGCTCTTGACTCCCTGAAGTATCTTCACAGCACCCATATAGAATAAAAGCGAAATCTTTAGCTATATTTATATTAGATATGCTGTTTCTTGAAATTTTGACCAAAATTCTGAAATGAGTTTTCAATTCGAAAAGATTACCTAAGTATAGTTGTCTCATTAACAGACATGCTGCATAAAGTCCATATATTTGAGCCACTTCAGGATGCCGACTTTTGAACGAGCCTTCTATCGACCGCCTGCATAAACCACATTCCGTACAAAGTTACTACTTAATTAGTGGGGTTTTCTATCGTTACTTTTCAAAACCCTTTAGAACTCAAATATATTATGTATTAAAGGTGCACGAAAATATTCCTTCTTTTTCTCATTCGGAAGCAATTACATCTTCAAATTTTATACTTGAAAAAAAAGTATTCTCGGATTTTGAAAGTTTCGAGACCGTAAAATTTCTACTTGCACAGCATTTCTTCAGCACATTTACTAATGCTGCTTATAAAGTCAGCGGCGGGGGCCACATCCATCACAAAATTTCATGAGCCCTAACTGTCCTCTTCATGGTAGCGTAAAAAAATGTATGATTGTCCATACACAAAAAGTATGCAGCTTGTAGTCTGGAGATCCTGAATGCAAGTGTAACGGCAAATCGGGTTCAAAATTAGGGATGGAGAGATACGATGGCTTTTCAACTCTCTGAGCTTAGATCATGATAGCTAATGGTAAGTTGACAAGTAAGGGCTACGATGGAGGACGGGGGCTATAGATCGCTTCTAATCTCTCTTAGCTACAAGGTAGCTCGACGTCCGGGAACAAACAAAAGCGGAAGTGCGAAGCCGAACACGAAGTTTGTGTGTAGAGCGATGGTGAATAACCTACAACCTACTTAAACAAGTAAACTAGGCAGTTTTTGTATGCAGCATATGCCTGGGTTCCTTCTCCCTACCGTTATCAAAACACCAAAACGCCTTAAAGGAAAGAAATTAGTCTCAGGAATTCTGACCAAATCTTTAAAACAAGACAAACCCACGACCGCCAAGATATATGAACTTCCTAAAACTCACAAAATGAGTATTCCACTACGACCGATAGTCTCCTAGGTCGGTGCACCAAAGTACACGACTTTAAGTGTCCATTTCACCATCTAAATCCCCTTACAAAGAATTTCAAGAACACCATTGAAGATTCAATTGAGTTCCTAGACAAACTAAAAGGAGTGAGTGTTGCAACCGATGGGATACAGGTTTTATTCGATGCAGTTTCCCTCTTTACCTCGAATCCATCAGATTTAGCGGGATGCTGCAACGAAGAATTCCCTCAGGCCTACACCACTGATGAGCCTGGCGACGCTCTACTTTAACTTCTTTATGTTTGACTGGAGACCAACTTTTCTTTCGCCAAGCAATGTTATCGGCGAGTAAAAGGTACTCCTATGGGTTCGCCTATATCGAGTTCGTTTTTGAAACGGAGGTTGGTGGACATTTCCCATTTCTGGATGTTTTTGTATGCCCAAAAACTGATTGGGCCCTTCGCACTTCAGTTTATTTATAGATGTTTTGGCAGATTTTGAGTAATTCATACTGACCCAGCTGTTAAAAGAAACATATTCAGAGGTTATCCTACATTTTTGAGAGTAACCATCCCGTCTCTCACGAGAGAAGTGTCGTCTACAGCCTGCTTAACCGAGCCAAAACACACTGCTCTGATAGAGAAAACTACCAAGCAGAAATGAAATATTACTTCGAATTATTTTCATACAACAGATACCCGCGCGATTTTGTACGTCATTGCATGAAACACGAGTTTAAACAGAAAGGTATTTCGAAAACAACGACCACCCAGGTACCAAAAACATTCACCTGGCGGACCCTCCCATACGTGAAAAATGTATCTGAACTCGTCGAAAGACAGGTGGAAAGGTATCAGATACAAGTAGCACAATAGCCTGCAATCACCTTGCGTACACAGCTTGTACACCCTAAGGACAGGGTTGGCCTTCTCGATAGAAAGAGTGTTGTCTACAAGATCCCATGTGTCAGTTGTAAAGTCGTCTTTAGTGGCCAGACTAGGAAATCCGTTTCAACCCGCATGCATGAGCACCACTTAGCGGTGAGTAGACAAGATCATCTATCTCAGGTGGTTATGCACACACTGAACACAAATTTGCATGGGACAACACTCGCATTTTTTACGCCTGCCCAATAAGGAAGGGCAGCGTAGTCCTGGAAGCAATGCACTCAGAGGAGGCATGCATCAAGCAGCATATCGATTTACATGCCACATACAAATTTCCCAAGGACAAATGGGAGCGAGTGCAACCACTGTCGAGGGGATGACGAAATATCATTGACGTGCACTGGCGCAGGTTTCGGCCAGTCACAGAATCCTTTGTTCGACGTGGCTAAATAGATAACTGTTTTTGTACATAACCCATAAGTCTGACGACAAGCTGGGGAACCAGACTTGGAAATGTACGCAATAAATGTTATTTTGCCCCCAATTAATCTTACGTATTTCAAATACATATATCATACATATATTTATACAACATACATTATATATCCATTCCGAATGACAGAAAATACACGCGGCTCAGGCGATTACACAGAAGAAGACGGGAAGGCGATCACCGGCACCAGTTGCATATATATCCGACGTTTAAAAAAGCCGCATAAACAAAAAACTTGTCCCAGCGATCGCCTTCTTCCATAGGTATATGTATATGTCAACCGCTCAACATGGAGTATTTTGGGCATATAATTTTTTATTTCCAAATCTATTTCCAAATCCCGCATCTGTTATTTCTTCTTCTTTTCTTAAGAATTTTACGGTTGTCTGTGAACCTCCTTTCCTTTTTGGCAAACTACATTGTGTAATTGCTAGACTGAAGGGCTGTGGAAACCGTCCCCCAATCTGCTCCGTCGTTTATCATGAAAGCTAAATTTGTGAATAACAGAGAACTTCCGGAGTCATGGATGGACCTCTAATGAGGATGGGGAAGTCAAGAAAGCCATGCAAGCCTCGACAGACGTTGAGTTAGGCCCGAACAGAGACAAAAAGACATTGTTTATAAGGTGCTCTAAGTGCTCATTCAAACATCGACAGTGCCGGAGCCTTATCCTACCTCGCCAATCTCGGAAACCTTCGTATCAACCATTAGAGGAATGCAAGGCTCTGTCCTCACCCTCATGTTCTCTACCATCCTGGTGGACGCGTCCTAGAAATAAAATTGTCTAAAGGATCGACGACAAGTTTCCCAACATCCCATGAATGCAAGTATCCACGCAGAAAACACACATAATGTTCGTGACCTAACCGGGTTGTTTGTAGAACATACGACAAAGGACCTCGGCAAATACTCCTCACTGAGAACAACCTGAAACGCTTCTGAACTATTATGGTGCTCTAAAAACCGTACTGGGCCTCAGCAACTCGAAGGTGGACACAGACAACAGCTGGCCTGGAGAGCGCGCTCGCGGCGACTGCCTACAGAGCCTTTGTGTACGCACTTCCAAAATAGTAAAGTTTCTCCCGCTCACTCTGTCTTCCCTGACTTATGATTGGGAATCTTTGTCTTGTCGATCACACCTCATTCGACATGTTGCCAATTGACTGGGTAACTCGGTCGTTTTAAGGCGAAGAGTCAGGCTACAAATAGCTCTTCCCTAATGTGGTTTCTGTGGCACCCTTACTCTGTTGCGATTCAAGCCTCCGACCCCCACCATCAGGCGCCAGTAGCGCGTGTCACTGCACCGATCCCGATTTCGGCCTTCCCGATCCTGTCCTGACACCGAGGGTGAGGGATGAGAGGGTGAAATAGGCACTTTGCATGCCTACTGTCACTGAAAACCCACGCACACAAAATGTGCCGTCTCTGCACCATGGTGGACATGGTCGTGCGTACGCTCAAATCGACGCGATACACATTAATGCCAACATCCTTGTGTATCAACCACATTAACTTTGCACTAACAACCTGTATCTAGAATCTGTCTCAGTTTTACTCGGCAATACATGTCGTAACAGATGCAGATACTTCAAGTTGTAGATTGCCTTTGCCATTTAGCAGCATTCCGCCCCACTTTTGGTATTTTTTGCGAATTGTGTCTTAACCATGTTTATCTTTAATCTTTAAACCTGACAATTTATGAAGGCTAAAAGAAAATCATTATTATACTATATGCTAAGGACTTGTGTTTGTCAACTTCAAGACCAAAGAACTAAAAGCCTTGATGTGGTGGCACTATTTCCAAATACCCAACAGTTTTAAAATATTCGACCCAGTTCTAAAAACGAAGTGGAGAGATGAAGTTGTCCGCAAGTCTCCCTCGGGGTTTTCAAAATAATTTAAATAATTGGGACAATTTAGAAAATTTATGGTGATCGCTGAATAATTTCCTTCTTACTTATGGCTTCTGGAATGCCATTTCTCATATTCGAGGTCTCTTCCGCAATTACAGTCATGTGCTGACTAGACACTCTAATTTTTATGCGCTTTTGCTGTCTTAATGGTGATAGACAAACAAACAAAACTCCCACTTACGGTGTGGTCAAACCAGAACGCATCAAATTAAAGTGCTTAGCACATTTTTATTTAGATTATTAAAGAATGCGATTGCAGATTGAAGACGGCTGTCGTTAAATAATGCTTAATACTGCTTAGTTTTGGTTGCCAGATCATTAATTGGCACACTAAAGTCGAAGTGGAAACTCAGATGTCTATTTCGATAGACAAGAACCGCATAAAAGTATATACTTACCGTCCCACCAAACCACGTGTACCTGCCATGACCCTGTCGTTGATCATGCGCGTATTGTCCCTCGTAAAAATCGCCATTCAGGTTCCGATGGGCGTTTTCTTCTTTAGCTTTTCGCAGTGCTTCGGCATCTGCAGTGGTTTTTTAGAGATAGCGTATTACATTTTTCTTACGACTCAAGTCATCCAGCGTTTGTAGGACAGCCAAGACCTCCGGCGTAGCTATTACCGTCATATTATTTAATCCAAGGAGACTGAAATGTAGAAGAAGAAGAAGAAGAAGAAGAAGAATAGAGGTACACTTAATTACCCGAATTTCAACACGAAAATGTTATATGCGTCATGAAACGCACTTTAAGTTTTCATCATGAAAAAGTCCGCTATAAACTTAGGCTTCCTGGGCAATTGGTCGGTACACAATGAGGAATAATAAACTGACTGGCTGACTGGTAAGCAGAAATTCTGCAGACTCGCTACCCGAATTTCCGAAGTATGGAAAGCCGAGTTTCGAATGAAAATACCGACATGTATTGATTTTGACTTCCGTATTGTAACAGATAGTGAGCTGAACGGCAGTTAAATTCAAAATATAACGCTTTTTTGTAGAGAAACTTGTCGTTTTTTGAAACCAACACAAACGCAGATAAATACTAAACGTAAAACTCTTCATGTAAAGAATAATGCGGATTGTGGCAAGCAAAAAGCATTCTTCTATTTTGAGAAATAAACTACCTTTGTGAACAAGACTCATACTGACTGTAAACCCTCTACCTGTATTATCTGATGAAATGTTGATGCAGTCATCTGGCTTGCCATTAACTGCGACACCGTGAACCGAATGAGCTGTTGACGTGTTCAGAAAGTGCGTTTTGGTTCTTCTGCTTGGGGCTTATTTGAGGCTTCTTGAAATAAGCAACGAGATAATGCAACTTCAAGCGGCTCTAGGCTCTTAATAAGAGTTTGAAATGAGCTCTCAGCCTACGTGACTGCAGTAAAGATAACGGATCACTTTAAAGCAGTTCGCTTCGGTTCTCCGTTCAAGCAGGTACGATTACGCCCAGCTGGACCGAAAATTTTTCTTATGAAAATCAAATGAAGTAAGGGTAGTGAAGACAATTCTTTTAACGTCTAATGACGACCGTATGAAAATGTAATGCCTAGGTGTATGATTGTTATTTTCTTCCTCATTCCTCTGCAAAAAATTATATTCAGCGATTGAGGGTGAAGTTCAAAGATATACTGACGCACTTCTTCTTGGTATAGCCTAGTAAGTTACAAATGTAACAAGGGCACTGAAGTACACAGGAGCTACTGTGGACGGTGAATAATTGTAATTACTATCAAATCTAAATTAAAATCAAAAATTATGTCTCGTCCATATTAGCCCAACCTTTTGTCAGCTAACAAAGGTGTGAGTTGGAAACCGGAACCTATGCGCTACTTCGCTCTCCTTGACGGATGATCCAGAAAAGCATGTAGGATGATGCTGAGCTCGTCAGTTTTCTGTATTAAAAGGCGGTCAGTCTGCGCAAAGTTTAATTTCTAAAACACGCTTTACATTGCTCCAATTATAATTCTCAAAAAACCTGAATGACTTCAGTCGGCAGACTGTACTTCACTTTGCTGTTTGCTCACGACTATACTCCCAATCGTTGCGGTTCATTTTTGAGGTGATAGATTCAATTAACCGTGCAGACAGGCATAATCGTGGGCATGCCAAGAGGAGGGCAGATCTGTGCGCATTTCCTATTTACGTTTTCACTTTTACAGTACGGTCCAACTTGTCTGCACTCGTGCTTGAATGTCTTGAAGATGAACGAGAGCACGTTTCGCCTTGCGTCATTGCGTGCCTTAATTTCCCTTTATGGGGCGATTCAAAACTCACTTCGTCGTGTTTCAATGTCTCTAGATAAGAGTCAAATTAAGTAACATTTAGTACATCGGCTACATCCCAAGTGTATTTTTAATCGTGCCTTAATGGCAAGGAATGCCGTTTCTAGGTTAGAGTCTCGTCATTCAATCGTTGCTGCAAATTGATTGGCTTCAAGCGCGCCAGGCCATCGCATCATTAAGAGCGCACATTACTGCGCTCACGATTGTTAGCAAATCGATCGGACGATGTGCTTTCTTTCGCCCGAACGCTCTGACACACCGCTTCCTGCTCGCCCACGCTGCTACGCGCACGCAATTACTTTTCTGACGCTGTCCTCTAATCTGCCTTTTCCATAACCCCTTTAGTATGTTCTTCTTATTAGAATGTACAAAATGTTGAAACGAACGTTCAATAGGCGTGCTCAGCCCGCTGCCCATGAACATTTTCAGGCAATTGCAGATAATATGAGGGAAATGTATCCGTCCGTCTCAGCGTCATCGTCGTGAGATAATGCCTCCTCCTCCATTTTCTCCAGCTATACGGAAACTTGCTCTTCTGACGAGAAAGCGAGTTTGCTTGAAATGGCACCGAACGGGCACTTGATGAATCTAAAGTGGCTCAGTAAAGTGACGATTCTCTAGAGACCTCTGGAGACCCCGGACCCACCGTGCGAGGGGATCTGCAGCCGTGGGCAGTACGCCCTTACATACCCCTATTTCATCTGACTAGTCTCCTCAAAATCATAAAAAGGCTATCCCCCGGATCTGTCCTTGGACGCGCGAACGTTGCTGGATGGGGCAAACAATGGGGCAACGCTGACGGCAATGGGCGGTGATGAGAACGTCCATTTGGGACCACTTACGTGCCTCATCCATAAATATAACAGGCGATGAGGTAGTTGCATATTTAGCTACTGACAAGCGGCCTAGAAATAAGAAAATCAAGCGTGATTTTTGACCTATCTTAGGTAGAATACTGGTACCATTTATTTCTAGGAATTTATTGCGGCTTCGGTAAGACCTCGGATGCGCAGTCGTTTAGTGGGCCGTTGACTGGAGATTTGTTATCCCTAGCTAGGTCGGGTCTGCGTGTCGATGTTATTGACCGACCACTTCACTTCATGTTGGTTGCTGTAATTTGTCATGCACCAACTATAGCTTTCATAAAACAAATGAACAACGTCATTTTATACTATGGCTGCGAGAGATGTTGTGTAAGGAGCGAATACTTTGAGAAGGTAGTGTACGACAGCGTATCTGAACGTACTAGGGTGGATGAGGAGTTTTTACCCAAGACCGATGACTGTCACCGAATTGGCGTGTCGCCACTGCATGCATGCAGTGATTTGGACACACGAAAGCGGTCGGAGCTTCCTCAATTCCTGCTTTACATAGGATTAGTAGTCCTTAGATGTATTATTCCTAGGAAGTGCTGGAAGCGCATCTGCTGTTGTTCACATCAATATGCTGTCTCTTTCGCCCATAGTCTTGCAGACAGTGGGTGCTTGCTGCGGATGTTCATTGACGAATTTTCAACATTATATAGCAAATCAGAAATGGTGTACAATGTTCGCAGCATTGTGTACCTACTGGACGATGTTTACGGCATGGTACACTTGATAGCTTCTCGTCATTTCCTTCCGAGAGTTATTTAGGCAAAATAAGTTGCATGCTTAGAAATCCATTTCAGCCGCTACAGCAATAAGTACATAGGTTGGGGGAGCTGAAGACTGAGCTGCACGCACTGCCATATCCAATAGAGTGGACTTTAACTATGAGCGCTGCAACGGTCCAATACCGCCAGCGGGCGGAGCGTCTACGCAGTTTAGGTTGATTCTGAAAGAAGGACTTATTATTGGTAAGACTGCACCATAGGTGTCAATAGAGGTCGAAGGCAAGTTAGTGTGGACTATGAACATAATACGCTATCCACGTGGAGACGTGGGGATAGTTTATGTTGATTGCGGGAATGTTAAGGATTGGTTTACTTATCCTATGCACTCATCGAATTTTAACGTTTATAACGTTAGGATGCGGGCAATTGTCAGCACGTGACCATTGCCAGAAATCGTTCGCAAATATGCTTGCCTCCACATCGATGACTACCTCCCCTTCATTGAAATCAATGAACGTTGGGACATGGATTACTGGCAGTGGCGAGTGTTCGTGCAGTTCGCCTGAGTTTAGACGACGCAGTCGGGAGATGGCCTTTCCTCATATTCTCAAGTAACCATTGTGATCTCACTATACCTCCCACTATTCATCAGTCACTTTCTACGAAGCCTACAATCACAAAGTTCCTTAAGTACTGATTTATAGATGGTAAAGGAGGACGGGGAGTAATTGCATAGTATTAACTCTGGTAACTGACAGTGCCCAAGGGGCGCCACAATAAACCTATTCTATTATTGTACTGTTGGCTTGCAAACTGCCATGTAGCATATGCTTCAATCACCATCGAGTGGCATCAACGTAGAACTCAAGGGACAACGCCATTTTAGTCGGTCTGTAAGGTTTGTAATTCTTACCATTTTTCGTTGTTTTTCTTCATTTTATTCTTCGAAAGCAAAAAGCAAATTCCGGAAATGTGCAAAACCTCTATTCCCTGCCAACACATGACCCCAGGGGCCAGACGGGGCTAGATGGGGCTAGGCCCCGTCCAAATTTTCGTGAATTTCCATCCGTTCTCATGACGTCATTCTGCATTATATTGGACAGATTTTGCTCTCTTGTCGTTAAATATAAGCTTTTGTGCTTGTATAATGCGTTTTCAGGCTAATAAAATCGAAGGAAATTAATTTTTCTCTAAGGCAAATATTGGCCTTGTTTAAGTCGGTCATGTGTACGCCCACGTGGACGGCACTTTGAGGCTGACTGTGTGCACGCCAGATCGATACAACTGTCAAATTCATACTCCATATCCGGCTCGATTCGACTGCAGAACTTTATTTATTTACTTATTCTATGCTTCTGTGCAATGCAATGTGTCATTTAAATAAGTAAATGTTTTACTATAGTCTACAGGATCGTACTTAAAGGTATGTGTAAGAATGGCACATAATCTGACTGCTCGAGTGTAGTTTATGGCGGCGCAATATGTGTTAATGGTATTTATATGTTAATTCTAATCAAATATGGAAAGGGAATACTGGAAAATTCATCGCAGCACCATGCACAAGATGAATAAGCGAGCGAAGATGGCGTACTATGCCGCCACCGATGACCCCTCGCTCCCGTCTACGTCATCTCTCGTAACGGAGCCATCACCCGAACGCCCGATGCCGCACCTTAGTCCTGAAGTTAACATTGGTAAGTAATGCATACATATGTTATTAGACGATGTAGACGACGACCAGCTTACAGATGAAAGCTCAAACCCATTCAGTGGCAAATGCTTCCTGACGCATTTGAGGGAATTCTGCCTAAGTGTCCAAATGCCGCAGTCAATGTTAAAGTTGCTGATTCCATTTTTGCAGCAATACTACCCAGAGGTGCCCAAGGACCCGCGAGCTCTCATGCAGACACCGCGAGCATGCGTTGCAGAGTCCCTCTCTAACGGCAGCTACGTCCATCTGGATCATAAACGTGGTCTGTTAGGTGAGCTGCAACTTTGGCCGTCGACTTTGTTACCGAAAATACGGGTTTAATTCTACATTGACGGAATGAAGCTGATTAAAGGGTCTGGCCAGTGTCTATGGCCAATCCTCGGTCGAGTCAGCTATCCTGTCCGTGGACTTCCATTTGATGTTAGAGTGTTCTCCGGTTTTGCAAGCCTGAGCCTTTGGGTGTATTTCTGGGCCAGTGCATCTCAGAACTGAAAGATATTCTGAACAGCGGCCTTCAGGTCCCGGATACGGATGACGTGGTTAGAGTGGAGCTCGCCAACATCATCTGCGACATGCCTGCTTGGTCCTACGTCCGGCAAGTCAAAGCGCATAATGGTTATTACGGCTGGGACAAATAATTGACATAATGAACGCAAATTCAATCCTCCTAGGTGTTTTCATATTGGAACGCCCGTGGCAAACCGCATGACGTTCCCCGTACACAGCGGGCGTCTGCGGGATGACAGGTCATTCCGCAGGAGAAGTCGGGAGCAACACCACAAATGCACCTCAACTTTCGAGGACTTGTCAACTGATATGGCAGCCACCTTTCTAATTGACTACATGCACCTTGTGTGTCTCGGTGTCATGCGCAGCTCCTGTATATGTGGCGAATGGCTGCGGGGAAACAGTCCGTCACAATGAATGCCTCCATGAAGCAGTGTAGTCAATGTTTGCCTGCTGAATTTTCACGCAAGTGCAGACCTCTTGGCTGTCTGGAATTCTGGAAGGCTGCGGAATACCGCCAATTTATGTTGTACAAAGGCTCTGTTTTTTTAGCTTCCCACCTTGACTCATCTCGTTACGAAAATTTCCTCCTTTTATTTGTTGCCATTTTTATGTTCTCCCATCCAGTTCTCCACAAATCTTCCATCGATTTTGGCTGTTTGTTGTTAGGAAGATTTTTCAGATTTTCCTATTTTGTACGGTGCTGCAGATGGAGGTTATAATGTTCATTGTTTAGTCCACCTCCACGAGGACGTCAGCCGTTTTGGAGTGTTGGCCAATTTTTTCGCTTTCCCTTTTGAGTCATTTTAAGAAACCCTTGGCAGTAACATTAAAGGTCCAAGTAATGTAGCGACACAGGTGTGCAAACGTTATTCTGAGAGACGTTTGCCTGAGTTGCCAACTAGCACTCTAATGTATTTCGCTGTATTGGATACTGTTTTCGCTACAACCTTCGTGTACAGCTCGCATCAATTTTCATAGGATTTGATTTTAACTGCATTTGGAAAGCACGTAACAATAAAACTAAGGGAATTTAGTCTCGCGAAATTGATTTCAATCAAAATTTTGTTAAAAAAGTAAAACTCAAATGAACCTCAACCACAGACATCTGTTAAAAACTCAGAATATTTAGTTTTGCTTAAATGAATTCGGTAGCACCGCATGAAGAGTGGGTGACCTGTTCTATTGTCCTGATTAAATTAAGACGTCTGACCTCGATCATGTGACCTTTGCAAATTAAAATGTCGTCGGCGTCTATTACGTATAAAAGTCTGGAGTGGACCATTTAAACAACCCGTGTCGTGAAAATAATCTTTGCGTTTATGTGTAAAAGTCGCAATTGAATTTGTCTTATTTTCTGTCAAAATTTGACTGCCAATGGATGCTTATTCTTTTGCAGTTAGCACGAAGGCCAAGTATTGTAATTTACAGGAAATTGTGTAATACACACGAAAAGAAGGGTAATCGAAGAAGTTAAAATTGTCGCAATTCCCTATCGGCTGTCTTGAAACACATTTCACAGGTTACCGACTGGGCAGCCATACATCTGTGAGAATATTTTTGAGTGCTGCAACAAAACTAGGCACTGTATTTCATAGAAGAAATACGGAAAATTGTATTTGAGACGAACGGTCCGCGGTGCATTGTGTGATTAAATTAGAACCAAACTGTGTGTAAACACAAGTCTTCACATCCGTTTGTCAATTATTCGGTCCGCTTTGATTTGTGGGTGCCTTTAAGGCATTTTGGAATTTTCCAATCCTGAGTTTCCTTGGTTCTCCTAAAACTCATTCATGCGACTGTAGCCCGATTGTTAAATCTCAATAGCCCAGCTCGCCGGTACACGTCAGATCGTAAAGGCTTATGGTTTTGTTTAAGAATATCAAGTTCTGCTTGCTTCTGAAAAAAAGATTATCGTCTACGTCATCAATTATGTTAAACATGTAGGCAGAATGGTATTACCGACAAAGACGAGGGAGACTGCAATGGCCATTTCTGGTTTATTAACCACTGTCAGTCAGTCATACCCAACCCCGAAAAGTGCAACACTCGAGAATCGAACGCGCGACTTATTAGTTAGAAGCCCGCGTTTCTAACCATTGGGCCGCGGGTTCTGAGTAATTAGCACATAGTTTCTTTTGCGTCAGGGTAAATAGGCCAAGTCTTTCCATGTTTCGGATGAAGAAGTTGCATATTTCTCACGGGTTCCGATGCAAATTGAGACGTTTCGTAGCACTTTACTGGACTATTTATGGGGACTCAGCAGTCCACAGCATTCTGAGTGTAGCCCAATCAATGTGTTGCACGGACTGCAACGTCTTTAGTAAGGCCTCGAACCCAATACCATTAAAAATATTTCCTAGCCATTGCTTGTACGGTAATTTTAAACGTAAGCCTTGGTTACTCCAAAGGAAGCCAGACTACTGCGGGTTCATCGGAGACCCAATTTACTGATTTGCATTTTGGCACACAAAACGTCTTCTCTGTTAAGTGCATGGTGGTTTTCCTAGTCGCGGCTTTATATATCGACCACAAAACTGAAACAGCTGTAGGAAATTCTCCTTTATGTATGAAGAGGAGTTATGGATCTATCAGAAATCCCTGAGGAAAACCATAATAGAACGTCCGTTTGTGCGACGGGCCGTCTATATCCTGCGTAGTCAGCCCCAATTCCCTTAAGACAAAACCAGAAAAAGAGACTAAGACCACGAATTCCATCAGTACCGAAGAGGAATTCGGTGGATTCGACACAATGAAAGTAGGACGTAGTTGTTGAGTCTGTAGTTTAATTTCGCCCAAGAGTTGCATGGGGATGTTTATGGCTGATCAAACCCATGTGATTATCAAAATTCCTTGCACTGTGTCGGTAGATGCAATAAGCGCGGGCATGTGTATTTTGGTTCCCGATAGTGGTACGCCATTCTCAGTAAGATGAATTTTCAAGTGACTGACCGAGTCAATTCTTGATATAATGATGTGGTTGCAAGGGTGACAGGTTGAAAGTTAGTCCACATTTTTGGCGATAATGTTTTGAAAGTTATCAGAAGTGTCCTATATTATGTGACTAGTGATGACGGTAGTGATGGTGTATTGTGAAACGGAACGAGAATCGGTCGTGTTGACATTGGCCTGGATTCCGGGATGTCTACCGAGGCCCATCCATACCTGGAACGTCTAACGGCAACGCAGACACGGTAGTAGAAATTTGGTGCTGATGGTATTGGTCAATAGCATTTGAGATCTGCGGGCCTATTTCTCTTTCCGTTTTCCTGCGCAGCGGCCATTCGATTGATTTCGGATATTGTTGCGTCAGTCCTTACGGCAGTATGTTGTGTCTGTCGATCTTGTTCGATGTCCTTCCACGTTTCATGGTGTCCACAAACTATTGGAAAATACTCAGAACAACGGATTAGTCACAAAAAATAGTAGTAATCGTTCTAAAACGACACTGGAAATGTACTCTTGATGAAGACCCCCTTGCACGACATGATTACTTGACGTCACTGAGGCAACCCGATATCCCATGATATCGATTCCGTACTAAGAAGTTTGCGACAACAGTAATAAGATCCAACCATCTTAAACGATTTTCAGCAGTTCGAATTCGTTAGCAAAGACGTAGTCTTTATTTGGACATCCTTAAGTACATCAATTGCGATGGATATTTTCGCGATACTCAGTTTGGCATTGGTGCCATAAACAATAATCTAGAAATCGTGTAATGATTCACAGTTATCACACAGAATGTAAGGCTGCAAGCACTTCAAAACCAAGACAGACCATGGAAAGTGAAAAATATGACAGAAATCCCCATATAGAAGTGTAGATCAGGGTGAATTCTTGATTATAAAAACAAGTCCAAGCAATAGAACAAATCGGGAGAAAAACCGGCAACACCTATAATGACTACTGCCCAGAACGGGAACCCCTGAAAACAAGGATAATGATACATCATATGCTCCATTATTTTTCAAAGAAAAAGGACCATGAGCAAGATCAGTAAATGGATAGTAGTCCTCTGCTCACCGGAGTATTGCTCAAGTCGGTGACAGAGGGCAGAGTCAGTAGCATCCCCATGAGCTAAACTGTAAAAATGATTAAAGCCGACCAATTTCACCATTGTAAAGGCTTACTTCGTAAACTTAACGCTCAGAAGTCGTCGGCTAAAAGTGTCTCAAATACCCCGACTCAAAACGTAGCGGGTTCGCAACTGCCCCCCAGTCCTCATATTGAGGCATTTAGGCCGAATATGCCGATTTTTCCGCCGTTTAATAAAACTCTTGCTCCAATGGAAACAATGCGTCTCCCACCCCCTAACTTGTTTCCTCCACGGCCGTTTTACCAAGTTATTCCTTATGATAATGTCCATACTGAATCAGTTAATTCATCCGATCCTCAGTTTCGTTCCGGCGGGAATACGTTGCAGTATCTGCCCCGCGGATTTCCAGCTGAAAATAAGTTAGCTAACAATAGTAACCAGTTTACCTGCCCGTCATTCCCTCCCCCAAGTCCTACCCCTTTTTATCCACGTAAGAATTTTTTGATGCCACAAATTTTTTGCAGAACCGGATGGTTGCATCCGGACCGTTTGCTCCGTGGGCGACCCAGAACTGGACGATGTAGCCCACCTCCCTCAAAAACTAACAGCCTTTCCCTTCAAACTTTTTGTTTTAAATGCCAGATCCTTGCTTAATAAGATACCTTGGCTTCAGACTCAGGTGTTCGTCCATTGTCCTGATATTGTTTTAATAACTGAGACGTGGGCATCAGCCTCAGTAGCTGACTCCGAACTCTCGCTTCTAGGCTACAATTGCATTCGAAATGATCGCCAAGATAGCCGTGGTGGGGGCAGCTGCGTCTACGTTAAGCAAACACTTACATTTTTGAAGCATTTTTTCCCCGGTATGAATTGAAAACAAGCATGTACAGCAGAATTTATTGGGGACAACAAATTTCGTGACGGCTTTTCAACTGCAACCCGTCTCTGCATAACATAGGTAACGAATGAACGCGCACATCAGTATGAATTTGTACAGAATGGCAGTGCATAGGAGCAAGGTCAAAGTTCAAAATAATCAATAATCAGCTAAGACGTCCACATAAGCATCAAAAAGGAAAAAAGGAAGACGAAATGTTAACAACAAATCACAGTCAGAGGAAAATAGAGGCGTGAGATTACCAGGGCAATTGCAGATTGATCACGTGATCTAACTGCTTGCACAGGTCTGGTTTCTCCCTCCGTATGTAGGCTGCTTCCAAATAACGCAAGGTTCGTGTCGTACGTACTCGGACAAGTACTCGAAAGGATGCTTTAGGGTCGACAACATGACCGCGATCTAACAGGTGTTTCGTTATAGACGAACGGGGGGTTCTATTTTCCTGTTTGAAAAGCCAATTAGGCAAATGCTCAGCGGCCCTGGTTGCCAATTGCCTTTGCGTTCGCCCAATGTACTTGCATCCGCAAGTGCATGTTAATTCATACACACAATTGGGGGTGGCGTGCATTGGCAAGGCATCCTTTGCCCGGTTAATTGGAAGGCTTTTTGTGGAACTGATGAAGATAAGCTCTGCTGCGTTGTACGTTCTTTCTATAGTGCAACGCAAGCGTCGCTTGATTGTGTTTGAGACGTTGTCACCCTTAAAAGGTAGACATATTATAACGGGCTTCTTCGGAATGGACTGTTCCGTCAACTTTGGCCGTAAATGGTTGCTGTACTTCTGAATGAAGCGTGCAGGATAACCACGATTAAGTAAGGCTTCTTTGATACGGGCAGTTTCTGTATCTATGGTCTCCCTGGAGCAAATATTTCTCGCTCTTTTAAACAGAGTATGTACTAGAGTACGCTTCCATTGTATTGGCGCAAAGCTTTTAAAATGTAGGTATTGCCCTTTCCACGTAGTCTTGTGGAAGACGGAGCGTCTTATTGAATCATCATCCTCTCTAAACATGAGGACGTCCAGGAAGGGTAACTTGTTAAACTGCTCCATTTCCATCGTAAATTTTATTTTAGGATGCAGATTATTCATCAGGCAAAGTAGGTCGGAGGCCTCTTCCTTGTTATCAACAATCGTGAATATATCATCCACGTTTCTCCTGTATAATGTTGTCATGTTTAATTCTGAGGACACCTTATCTTCTAGGTAACCCATAAAAACATCGGCGAGGGTTGGTCCAAGTGGACTACCCATTGCGACTCCGTCAATTTGTCTGTAAAGTTCCCCATTAAACAGAAATTGAACATCTTTGGTGCAAAGTACCAACAGATCTCGTAGTAGTTCGGGGGAGAGTCGGGTTTTGGACGCATGGGCGCATATAACATCTATTGTTTCAACCAGTGGTACATTGGTAAATAAGGATTCCACGTCTAATGAGATCATACACTTGTCGGCGATGTTCTGGTCCTTAATTTCTTCAATGAAATGAAGACTGTCTTTTATCGTGTAGGTGGAAAACAATTGCCGAATTGGTTCTAGCTCCTTGACAAGCCATTTTGCTAGTCCGTGTGTAGGTGAATTAGACATAGAAAGAATTGGTCGTAAAGGTGTGTCCTTTTTATGCGTTTTTGGTAGACCGTATAGTCTGGGGATATGTGTACCTCTCGGTTTTATGATAAGTGCGGTATTAATATCAATCAGGTTTTTGTCCAACAACTTTTGAACCTTTTTCCAGACTGAGTCTTCCAATGTCTTGGTTTCATCTTTCCCAGACGCCTCTAGACGAAATTTGCTCTGATCATCTAAGATACACTTCATTTTCCTCACATAGTCCTTCCGGTTAAGAATAACAATCCATGGCCTTTGTCAGGCTTAGAAATTATTATTTGTTCATGACGTTTCAATGCGGATAAGGCAGCAATGTGTTCATTGGTTAATGGAGTCCGTTGTGCCACAGGAGCTTTACGGTACTGATGAGCAATGTCCACAAATTTTGCTTTCAACCAGCCGACATCGTCAGTGGATCTGGGTACTAAGTCAGACAGTTGAGAATTCAAGTCTTCAAACTGAGCCTTAATTTGCCGTTGGACCTCCCGCACTTTTCCGCAGTAGAAGGCAGCTGCTGGCTCCAGGTTGCACTAAAAAATAAGTTCTCCTTACTCATTGGCTGCGTCTATCGCCCTCCCAAAGCCAATGACAATTTTGATCGTTTACTCCCACAGGCATTTCATGCTGCGGTTGACTCAAGCTTTAAGTATCATTTGGTTGCGGGTGACTTTAATCTTCCCGAAGTCCGCTGGTCTCCGCCTTCAGGCCCCAGAAGGTTCGATGACTTTCTTGAGGCTGTGGATGTTGGGATGTGGACTCAGGTTGTCGATTTTCCCACCCGAGGCTCAAGTAAACTCGACCTTATTTTCTGTAGAGGTTGCTTGCCATCGTCAGTGTCATCCCTAGGCCCACTCGGGGGCTCAGACCATGACATAGTTGTTACAACGTTGGAATTCGAGGCTGACGAAATGTTGTCCCAAAAGAATAGCTTTTTCCGCGATTTCCGATCAACTCGCTCAACAGAATTATTAACACACCTTAATTCCTACGACTGGACTGAGTTCTTCCTTAGTTCGGATGTAAATATTTGCACTGCAAAACTGTACGAAATTTTGGGTCCGCTTATTTCTCGTTTTGTCCCCCGTAAGAAAATTATTCATGTTGGGGATGAGGTTTTCCTACCTTTACCCTTTCGTCGCAGATTGCGCAGGCTTTATCGTCGTTTCCATCTGCAGAACGATGTTTCTGTTCTGCCCTTGATTTGTGATATTTGTGATCGAGCTAAGAGATTGTCTGAAGAAAAGCAGCTAGCCGAAGAGGTCCAGCTTACCGAAAACCATTCGTTAAATGTCTCGAAACTCTTCTCTAGAAAAATACGAACTCATAGAAAGACGCAGCATCCCATCCTCCGAGACGCTCTCGGAATTCCCATAGTTTATGCCCAGTTAACCGCGGATAGCTTCAATGATATCCTGTCCAAAACGTTTATTGAAGACTCGACCACTCCGCTTCCGACCATCCAGCCATTGACCGGGGCAGTTCTAGAAACTATGACTTTCACTCTGTGGGATGTGTCTGTTGCGATTCGGCGTTTTCGTCAATCTTATAGTCCAGGCCCAGATGGTGTCCCAGTAAGCATTTTAAAAGCCGATGCAAACACGATCTTCCCATCCCTCTTATATAAATTTTTAATTTGATGCCAGTTTACAGGCATTGTCAAGGGAAGCGATTAAACACAAATCCGACCAGCAGTGAAAAAAAAACTCCTGAGCTTAAGGCATAAAAATATAGTTGATGGTGGTTTTTGTGGTTTGGAGGGCTCAGGAGAAAAAACTGTCGGCGGTGGTAGAATATCGACCGTCAAGAAGGGGGGAGGTTGCACGGTATCGGAGATTAT
>CACRXP010000828.1:189729-237232 GCA_902702965.1 Spirometra erinaceieuropaei
GAGTAGCAAGTATTACTGTTTTTTTACTACGAAAAGTAGAAAGCGGTAGTAGGGAAAGGATTCACTACAATGGATTTTTTACAAAATACGACTATTTTGCCAGACTGTCAAACAAACTGGGAAAAAAATTTACCTTATATAGAAAGGCGACTTTTAAAACGGACTCAAGTAAAAAACAGGCATTAATTACTTAAGAATGTCCAGATAGATGCAGAGCTTCACTTATCTTTGAAATTGAGCTGCGCGCCTTGACCTTATGCAAGATATTTAATCTCCCTCTTGAAAGTGAAACTTATCCTACCTTATGGAAGGAATCACACATTTTGCCCATTCCTAAGCACGGCAAATCTACATCATTTGATGACTTTCGGCCAATAAACACCCTCCCCGCAGTTTCGAAGATCTTAGAGACATTGATCAAGGATAAGATGATGTGTCACTTAACAGCGAACAACTTACTGAGTGCTACTCAGCATGGATTCCTCAAAGCTCGATCTTGTGACACCTGTCAACTCTTTTTCTTTGACTATGTTCTCCAATCTAGGGACCATGCTTTTGCTCTTTACACAGTATATTTCGATTTCACTAAGGCTTTTGACCGTGTTGACCATCCTCTTCTTCTCTTGAAATTGTTCTCTTTCAGAATAGGTGGCAAACTTTTGAATTTTATTTCCTCTTATTTGGGCACTCGCACACAACGAGTTAAGATTTCCAATACCATCTCCAACCCCACACGTGTGAGGAGTGGAGTCATTCAGGGTAGTGTACTCGGCCCGCTTTTATTTTGCCTTTTCGTTAATGATGTACCCGATTTATTTCAGAATGGTAAGCCTTTCATGTATGCCGATGATCTTAAAGTTGCATATCGATATAAGCCGGCAGATCACGACATCGTGCTTGAACTCCTAATGAGAGATCTACAGGCTTTCGCCCAGTGGTGCCGCACATGGCGCCTTTCTCTTTCTTGGCATAAGTGCTCAGTCATGGTGGTTGGCGACGACCGCCAACCTCAACTAAGTATTGAAGGTCACGCAATAAATGTGCCAGGGGTAATAAAGGATTTGGGCGTATCATACTCCAAGAGTCTCAATCTCTCGGAGCACTGTGCCTTGATAGTCTCCAAAGCACGTAGAACGACCGGGTGTATCCTCCGAAATTTTAAAACTAGGGACATTTGAATGCGCCTTTTCAACATGTACGTTAGACCTGGTCTGGAATACTGTTCGTTTTCATTTAGCCTCATGCGTGCTACTGAGCGGAAGAAAATAGAATCCGTTCAACACTTTTTACCAAGAGAAGTTTAACCCCGGAACACCGACATTTGTCTTACCAAGAACGTTGCCGGCTTACAGGCCTCGATCCTTTATGGTTCCGTAGATTACAAAAGGGACTATTTTTGCTATTTAAACTCTTATATAATCACACATTTAACCCGCTCACCTCTTTAAGACATCATATCCACCCACGACGTAACAGTCACCGTGAGGTCTTCTTATTTCTGCCTCTGGCACGTACTGTTAAATATCGTCGGTTCTTTTATGTAAATGCAATTGCTATTTGGAATAAACTACCCATGAGTGTGAAAACTCTGCAAAATTTTCCTTTATTTAAGAAAACTATTACTCGATTTTTGCATTCAGAAAAGCTCCCACAAATTTTGGGGGCTGAATCTACTAATCGACTTTACCGTAGCGATGACGTTTGTGGTCTCTGAACACTATGACCGGTCTCACCAGCTGTTCCTCAACGCCTCTACTTTGACTATCCCCAACTTCATGAAAGGAATTTGACGTCCGATAATCTCCGATACCGTACAACCTCCCCCCTTCTTGACGTTCGATATTCTACTACCGCCGGCAGTTTTTTCTCCTGAGCCCTCCAAACCATAAAAACCACCATCGACTATATTTTTATCCCTTTATCTCATGAGTTTTTTTCACTGCTTGCCGGATTTGTGTTTAATCGCTTCCCTTGACAATGCCTGTAAACTGGCATTAAATAAAAAATTTATTTATAAAACTGCTGTAAATGCCAAACATATGTAACCGATCTGTAAGTCGAAGGTTTACTTTGCATATTTTTAGCATTCACAGGCACTTGATCTCGGACGTCATTCCGTTGACTGGGGATAGCATATGAGAGAAAGAAATGTAAGAGCAACGAACGGGGGCAATTGCTTCGATGTCAATCATCACACGTGACTGTTGTCATCGTGCGTTTTTCATAACAACACGACTGTTGAAACAGGTACGATGGTTCCCTTTTTGGTCTGCATAACCAAAATGGAACAAGGGTTGCGATTTTTGCGGCGACCTTGACATGTCCAAATTCGACGTCGGGTGCATGCTTCTTCTACTACGCGAATTCTGGATGAATTTGGACCTTTTCCCAAGTGTGCGGAGGGTAATTAGTAAAAGCAGCAATACTTTAGTTCAGATCAAATGTGCAACTTACCGATCTGGGCTGCAGTTTCATGAGTGTTGAAATTCCGGAACTGAATCGGGCCGTTCGGCGTGCCTCGACGACAATCAGTGTGCAGTGCTCCAAAAGCCTGATCCCTCTCTTGATGCCAAATGGTCTGTTAACAACCACGGCGTGAATCCTCTGTTTTCACTATTTGCTAGTAGTTTGGTCGATCAGCGAAGAGACCTGAGGGTCGCATTTCCCCCTTTACTTTTTGCTGACCGCCCTAGCGCTTAGGTTCCCATTCTCGGCTAGACACTAGGTGGCCTGTGTCCGATCGCGACAAGGTTCCTCTGTCTTGCTATTTTGAGACGGATAAGCTCATTTGATTTAGGAAGTTCTGCCTTGAAGATTTACGTTTAGAATTCCTTATAAAACACCATATGCAGGCCAGTCCTATTCCACCCGCATATTTTCCCTTTCATGAGTGGCAGTTTTTTCTCCTTTCAAGTCAACCAATTCATACCCATCTAGTTTTTTCATAAGGAGATGGCAGAACTTACGAACAGTTCAAAGGAACAGCCATGGGTTTTCCAATATCCAGCCTAGTTGCTGAATTGGTCCTGAAAGAGCTGGAGAAGGTTGCCTTCAGCCACTACAAACCTGCGTTTTGGCGCCGAAACGTGGACGATACATTCGTCATTATTGTAAATATGTAGCTATCGAGTTTTCAAGACATGCTTAACAGCATATTCCCCGACATTATGCTCACAAGAGAAGACGAGGAGAACGAGAAACTACTCTTCCTTGACGTGCTCGTCACGCGCACACTTGACGGTAAACTCAGCAATACAGTGTACAGAAAGCCGATCAATACAATCCAGGTCCTCAACTATCATAACAACCACCCATTGGTGCACAAACGGGGCTGTGTGATGCTTTTCGACCGGGTAGAAACGCATTGTAGCGAGCCCTAAGGAAGGATGCCAGAACTACGGTATCTCCGGGACCAATTAACAAGGAACGGCTACCCAAATAGTTTTATCAGTCTCTGCATACGCGCGCACCCACACCGGACAAACGGAAGAGAGACACCAACAATTTGGCACTCCCTACCATACATAAAGAACGTGTCCGAGGCTACAGAACGCATTGCGTCAGAGCTAGACGTGGGCATCGCTCATCAGCCGGCAGCTACCCTGCGTAGCAGGATCATGAAAATGAAGGATCGGCTGGATGCAGGTGAACAGTCGGGCGCAGCCGATCAAATCCCGTGCCAAAACTGTCCTTGCCACTACACAGGCCGGACAGGACGACGTCTCAGCTCGCGAATACTTGAGCACAAACCGGCCGTTCGAAGAGACAACACACTATCTCAATTCGCACTCACACGCTGGAGGAAGGACACAAGTTCGACTTCGTTACACCTGTCAACTAACAGGCTCGGACAGTGGCCGGAACCCGCGAATGGATATAGAGAATGAGATCGACGGCTCAGCGCATTTTCCTCACTATAAATAATCTGACGCGTTTGGAGCTATCACGTTGCGCACAACGCCGTGGCTTGGAAGGTTGCCAACTGGCGGTATAACTTGGACCTCGCTGTCGGCCCAGTTTTGGGTGTTTGTATGGAGCAAACAGTTGGCTGTCTAAGAGTCAGACTGCAATGGCTCCTTCTTAATGTAGACTTTATGGCATTCCTACTCCGTGGGATCCGAGCCAGGTGTGACGGCACGCCCAGGTGCGGCTTCGGCCGTGCCATCCACCCTTTAGATGTTGGCGCAGGTCACATCTTTGCGAAGTAAAAACGGCGTCACCGCGCCGGAGGACCATCGTGGAACAGGCGGCAAAAACCAGACTTAGCCACAGACGTAGCCTCCCTCCTCATGGAACTACGATATAAAGGTCCACACGTCGCTGTACTCTAGCAGTTTCTGATGATGAACTCCAGTTCCAGTTCAAAAGCTCAGGCCAATCAAACTACTGTCCCAGTGATCGTGTCGTCGTCTTCTTTTGAACATGAACCTGGGATGCGCATATTCTCTTTCATTCGTAAGGAGTTTTTTCACTGCTCGCTGACCGTTTTTCTATGTAACTGTTAATCTTCAATCAAAATCCAGATTTGTCGAACTTAAGTTAACTCCGAACCTTGTAACATTTCCGTCTGCCTTCCATTCTTTGGTTTGTTTGGTTGACTGATCCAGAGGTTTGCTCTGGCAATTTCACCCTTTTTCTCTACACCATCTTCTTAAGTTTAATGTTCATCTGCCATTTTCCTTTCCTTCAGATATCAGTGGTCTGGCTCATAAACGTTCACCAGTTCTTTTCAACGTGTTCTGGTGGTTTTTTTATTGTCTAATAAGCACCGCTATTATTTCTGCCGAAAGATCTACGTTTCCTCCCAATACTTGAACTGGGGTTTTGAGTCTTGGGCATCCATCACGGCGTGCCTGCCCTTCGTTGTTTTTAGCAGCTTTTCGTTTAATTTCGGTAGCACACAGCGTTCTTTAGGGACGATTATTTGTGTTTCATCGGGTCCACTTAAAGAGAAGAGAAATCAATTGTTTCGGTACTTTTTCGTTATAGACAGTAGAAGGCGGTTTGAAAAAGTTAAATATATCAAAATTTGGAGAGATTATGTTATCTTTTGTTTTCGGCGCTGCAGACCTAGCCGAGTGGTTAAGCGCTCTAGTTGCCAGCCCAAGGGTCGTAGGTTCGAATCCCACCCGCGACACCAAAGAACTCGTGCGCATTAGGGTCATGCCCGTTTTCATTGCCCATACTATTCATAAGGGTTAATTATGAAAGCAGTTTTCCCGTCCGATTAAGTGGGCTGCTGATTGTACCCCATTTACGGGAGATGCGGTGGTTACTTTCATAATGCAAAGCAACTTCTGTGTGAGTTTTTTAACAGCAAGCTGATATGTGAAACTATTTTTATGTGCTGTTTTCCCGTTACACCATAATATAGGGGGGCTTTTGTCAATGACAGTGCATATTACTTAATACCTGTTTAATATATTTCTGTTCACAGTAGTACATTGTGATGGACGAACAAGGGGACTGACGACTTTGCATCCAACGTTGACTTCGTGCGTGTATGCCGAACGGCTCGGTTTCCATTAGTGTCTATGCCATCAAACGCCAGACAGTTTCATGTAGGCAAATAATGACACCTCAACGCAGCTGGTGCCAGTGAACATTTCAAATGCCCTCTTAATTTTGATGACAAGGCTGTCATTAACAGGTTCTTTGTGAGATCACAGATTATCTTTACCTCGAGCCTGTGCTGTATTATATGACGGTCATCCTGGAATGTAGAGCGACGCGGTACTATATGGAGAAGTCATAAATAGCCTGGAAGGGCAGGATCTTTATATCAACGCGCAAACATGCTTGCTTTATGATGGTATTCAAAAGTAATTTTTGACTAATCAATGAGGTGTCTGGGGTTATTCACACATAACCTTGCCTTTAACAAATGATACAGGAAGACGAGCAAGAACTAACCCCACATAACCCAATCCCCAGCAAAGAAAATGATTCCTTCATGGTCACTCCCAAGCAGATTGAACTCAAGCCGAGTATAGAACCTAGTGCAGTGAATCTGTTACGATTCCGGAATTACGCTCAGCAATAAATTGTATGAATTCCTCACAAAACCTCTCCCAGTAAATAAAGACTACGCGTAGGACATGGCTGAACACGACGAAATCCGTACTGGGCAGCACATAACAAGCTTCTCTGTTCTATATATGTTCTTGAATGCCTCCTCACAGTTCGTTCCACGACCCTGCACAGAGCGCAGGTTAAACTAATGTGACTTTCCTCATCGAATTACGGCCTGAACCGTCGTTTATGGATCGGCGGGACGGAGGCAGTTTTCCATTTCTCCGAAAGTTGGCCTTCTTCTCTGGTCTTCTGGAGTGTTACGGACATCGTTTTGCACAAAACGTACGCCAATTTTCGAAAGACAATTGGATAAATTATACCTGTGCCAAGCGATTTGGCAAGCTATGGACGGAATAATTCTGTCCTTATAGATGTATCCGAGAGGTAAAGAAGAGGAGGAGGATTCGCTTCGTGAATGGATACCGACTGGAAGAATTCATATATGGCTTTCGCTTTCATTTCGTTTCAGTTTGCTGAGGGAAATAGGCGTGAGCCTTTCAGTACCCGATTTGCAGCATAAAATTGGGCGCGGTGTATAGAGAAACCATGTGGGCTATAATGGTTCAAATGGGCTCAAAACAGTAGGACAAATTGAGGATGAGTCTCAGGGGTTTACCTCGATCTCTCGTTGCTCTTATTCATTTCCGAACATAAATGCGTTAAAGTTCCTTTTAAAGCTTTCTATTGATGATGACATCATATCGTCCGTGGGGAGAGCATTTCATGGTTTAACCACTCTGGCAGAGAATGAGAACTTTCCCACACCCAGCCTTGCCTGCTGAGTGTGGAGTTTTAACGGCTGACATCGGAGGTTGGTCATGGTAACGAATTCAAAAAAGTCCCCACAGGACAGGCTGCAGTCCAATCCCTTAACAGTGCAGAGTGCTTGTAAGATATCCCTGCGCAGTTGCCGACAGCTCGAAAGGAAGTAGCTCGAATTTGTCTGGCGGGTTGTAGAAGGAAATGGACTTTGATCCCTAACCATTTTCGTGTCAAAATCCATAAATGTTCGTTTGATGGCATACAACACGGACATTGCGCATTTTGCCACTGTCGAACAATGGGCTAATAGTTTTAGGGAGTTAGTTGTCAGCACAGAGAGGTTCTTCTGCGCTTCAATGTCTCGTAAAACTGCAATGTCGAAAAAGTAGCCTCTTATGCTGGTGGATCTTTCTGGGTTGCCTAGGCGAGATATAGTACCATATGAGCCAACGGGTTGACCTCTCCCCAACCGTTTTGAGTTCATCTACAGTCTATCTTTGTCGGCAGGGCCCTGGTTTACACATCATATTTTCATGTCGTCAGCAAACATTGCTACCTCGCAGGCCAAAGCCCTTGCGTAATTGTCCGCATATATTAGGAACAAAATGGGTCCCAGCACCGAACCATGGGGAACACCATACTCGACCACAGCACGATCTGATTTTCATAGACCAATGAACACAATCTGGTACCAACCCACAAGGAAGTTTTAGATCTATCTGAGGAAGTTACCTCTGATCTCTAATTTTTGCATCTTATATCACAGTAATAGTAGTGAAAATCCGATTCCCAGGTGGCATATCAAAAGAAGAGTGTCGGCCGTTGTCTACCGACTCCAGTGCAGCTGCGGAAGTTGCGACTACGTTGGGGAAACCGGCCGACGGCTGCAAACGCGAATGCACAAGCATAAGTTGGCCGTGCGAAGGTTGGACCCAAAGTCGGAGGTAGCAACCCATGCCGCGCAAATGGGACACATCTTCAACTTTGACGCCGTTGAGATTGTGGGCCGGGGCAGCGATCACACAGCAAGGCAAGTGCAAGAAGCCTGGATGTCCACCGACCGCTCTGTCAACCGCCGCATCAATTTGCCTCCCCTTATCTGACTTTACGAACCTTCTTAATGGGGGACAGTCACGGCGCGGGACAATCGGGGCCGTCAGTCATCACCGCGGCCGACGGGGGCGATTCAGGTCACAGGTGACATGCGGGTTGGATGCAGCCACACAGGCGGCATTGGCGGATCACGCATTGGACAAAGGGCGCCATAATAAGGAGTGCTGTGCACAGGACCTCTCAGTCACTGAAGATGGGTAGACGAGTAAACTACCCGAAACGTCGGATCTCAAATAAACCCCTCCCGGTGAACGCCCACTCTTCTTTTGTTATATCACAGTCTCTGATGTGGCACTGTGTCGAACTCCTTCTGGAAATCAATGAAAGCCATGTGGGCCGTGTGCCCGTCGTCGACAGCTCGAGTCCAACTCTGGAGAGAATGCAGCAAGTTTGTCGCACAAGATGTTCTATTATGGAACCCGTGTTGACAGTTCGATGACAAATTGTGAACTTCCAGGAATTGCACCAAATCGCTCATCACGATCATCTCTATAAGCTAGCTGAGAATGCATTTCACCTTATTATTGAACTGTCAACTGTACTGTTGAAATAAGTTTAAGTAAATGACGTTGCCTAGCCTAGGATACTCCCAATTAGAGCTCTTTGACCATACTCAGAAATATCCTAGGTGGAAAGCTGACCTTTCGGTTACCCAATGTGCAATTTAAATTTATTCAAGTGCACCCATGACCTTCAAAGTAAACAAAAAGTAAATAAACAAAACCGGTTTACGTGAGCTAAGGTCGGCGGACCTCGACCACTTGCATTTTAGACTAAAAATTCCGTATTCGCAATTAAAAATTTTAGCCTGGTCCTTCCCTATAGGCTTTATGGTGTTTTATGTTATGTTCTCACTATAATACTTGCAAAAAGGTCTTTATTCTTCATCTGCACCTCAAAGGTGCCTACTGTTTCGTTGACTGTATACGTCCTCTTTGGTGCACTGAAGGTGATATCACCTCTTCTTCGCGAGCGGCTCACATAAATACAAAGAAATATTGATGTGGAAAATTCTCCGAGGGACTCATTGGAAGCCAAACTTGAAGTGCAATGCGATTTAGATCACTTATACCCACTCGATTTCTCGTCAGTCTATCGCAATTTGTGTTGTTCGTATCGATGGCTATTGATCGGGTTTGTTCTTTTTTCCATAATGACCCTTAAGGAGTTCTTTGTCGTGACAAATTTGGGACCCTACTTTAAAAGGACAGATTATGAGCAAGTGCGCTACTCGTAATAACTAATTTTATAACACACTTTCAGATTAACCGTCCTGTTATCAGTCTCAATTGGGCTCTTGGCACTTGAAACCCTAAGTTTTGTTTGTGGCGTCACAATGTTTATGAAGACAGTTAATTTCTTCTGTAAGTCCCTATTTGGCTCATCCCCTTAGCGATTGTCGCACATTTCAGTGGTACCGTGGCCACCGCACTTTTCATAGTTCGGAAGTGGACGATTTTCCGCCTGTACTTTATTTCCGCCGGGACAATCGTTTTCCCTTTCTTAGTAGAGTTTTATAATTTTGTTACATCCATTTGTCTCAGACAAAGCCTATAAAGGTTCAAAGCGCTTGACTTAATAAATCTGCTACCGCCGCATTTTCACTTGTTTCATTTTTCTGCAAATAAACATCTAGAAGGTAAATTGTTTGAAAAAAAGATGCAGGCTGCTTGTTGCCTAAAGATACACAGGGAAGGGGTGTGATAATACTGATGCATTAAAATAATGACGACCAGCGAACTGTTAGCACCCACCACCTGCGCGGGTAACCCAAACTGTCAGAATACTACAGAACAAGGTACCCGGTCATCAACTACCCAACTAATTGCAAAAATCGAAGTTGGCAATGTGAGTGGGATATGTGTCATAAATTGATGAGCGGAGCACATCGTCCCTTTGGACTGGCTGTATTGACTCTCGAACGACATAGTCTGTGCGGTCTTTAATTAAAATCTTCCTACGTAAACTGATAACCTGGAAAGAGCGGAACCACTGATTAAGTTCCACTCAGCAATTTAAACCCAAACGGGCCACGTGGTAGATGCGCTGGACAAACAAGGGGACCAAACAGATTCTGGCAGGCGTTATCGGATTGTGCACCAAAACAGATGCAGACGTTTCGAGGATCATTGGCACACCCGGCTGTAGGCATACGCCGCGGACACGAACCCCTGCCGCCCCTCCATTTTTGTTGTTCGTTAAAATACTGGTCATTTGCTGTGTGGCTCAGGGGGTGTGGAGTGGAACGCCAAGGTGCGGACCCGACCTCGCCATCCACCTGCACTCTCCCCCGCCTCCAGGCTTTTTGACTCCGTCTTGACGTGCCCAGGTTGTGAGGGGGAGAGTGCGATAGATGCTGTGCAGTTTTACTACTACTATTACTACTACTGCTACTATTACTATTATTATGATAAACCAACTCCCCCCGCCCCCAAACGAGCCAGGTGGTAGATGAGCACGGAACCACTGATAGCCGGAAACTGCCAAAATAGTCGAAAATACAGCATCTATTTATGCAGTATCTGGTTGTACGTGTGGCTGGTAGAAAATATATTTAAAACTGTACATATCAAGGGAAGAACGTCAGCATTAGGTCCGCTTTTGCACAGACTGAATCATAAACCGAACGTGTTCGCGGTCAGTTCCGAATTGGAAGTAGTGCGGTGCTAGTTCGAGTAGCCACTCGGACTTAATTGCACTCACGCCAGACACGCACGTTGCCGTTTGAGAGTCAGATGCGGCGGTGACACCGGTTCCGCGAAGATCAGATGAATTAGGATCGAGTGAGGCAGACAAGTACACGCGAGTGAAGAGGATCCATGCAGGCCAACGAGCATTGGCTGCATAAAGCACGCAGTTGGGATGCAACCGAAGAGCGTGGTCACCACGCACAGTCAAATAGTGTGTCCGGGAGGGTGCGAGAAGCGCCACCTATAGGGCATAAGGGGAAAATGAGGCTGAATACACAGAAATATCATACGATAGTGGGCGGACATTTAAATTCACGTCCGCTCCAACGATTATATGGGCGTAATAGCCAGGCAGGTCGCCAACAGCAAGATAGGTGCAGATCAACTTGGTGTTTTGTTTCTAACAGATATAATGCTTCACGCTATGCTTAGTTTGTATCTTTCAAGAGCCCGGACGAAGTCGGTCTAGTATGTGACGTGTATGTGCAGAGTCGGTCGTAAAGGCCACCTGTCAAGTGAGACTAAGTGATCATATGGCGGTGGTGGCATTTGTGCGATAGGGTCGATAGACAGAAGAGAAGACAGGCAATGAATGAAAGTGCGTCCAGTCGTGAAGTGGACCTACATAGCACACCATTCGGTACATGTCGTAAGATAAATCAAATATAGAGCCCGAACAGACAGGCAAACACTCAGAAACGAAACCACAACAGGTTGGCAGCTGGAAAACGTTATTTCCGAAGGGGATTGCATGTTTATGAAGGCAGATGGAAAGGCAATATGGCCTAATTATTTCGTGCCACTTTTGCATCAAGATTCCCCACCACTCAAGTATATTTTCATTACATTCAATGACGATTCGGTAGAATTTCCAGATTTTTTAACATCCCATTCAAATTTTTAATGAAAAGGGAGGAAAAACTGAGACGTTTTACTGACTATGTGACATTTTTGTTTCCTTCCCTATCAAAAGAACACAACATGACACATAAATAAAGTTGCCTCGTTTTTTGCTCCGAGGCCTAAGTCTCGGGCGTCTCAATGAGACATTGTGGGACATAAGGGCTGTGTTGGGGTGATGACGGTGGTGATAGTGGAGGGGATAAAATCATTCTGCTCCTATATTATTCCCTAACGAGGACTATAGACGAGTATTGGGTGGAAGTGAAGGATTTAAATGTGTATTTATTAAACAAAATAGGCAAATGGGTCAGGGAGGTGCTGTGCAAGTTGTATGTGGGGAGAGAGAGACAGAGAATGCATATTGAAGGAGTCTTACCTGGGTGAAGTAGCCACGCAGAAGAGCTCGAATAACGGGTTCTGCATTGCCTGCCGGTTCTGCAGCCACCCAGGGCAGTTTCTGTCGCTTGAAGATGTTGGCAATCTTGTCACGGATGTAGACGGCTCGTGCCAGTCCTCGACCATTAAGACCCACCTCTTTGCACCAGCGTTTGAGACTCTCCTCGCCGCCGCCACCGCCAGTCGTGCGTTTGGCAGATTCTCGTTCATAGGCTGTCAGTGCGTTCAGTTCCGTGATATGGTCACCCTGGAGGCAACCGAATAAGCGACGTTTGCTGCGGTCGGCCGTTTTCTTGTAGGCAGCACTCGAAACGAAGACGTTTTGCAGCTAGGAATGGTTATTGGCGGGTGGGTGAGTGAGCAAGCTCCTAACATATGGAAGGGTAGTAAAGAACAAATAGTAGATGTAGGCGTTGCTTGACCGATATAGGCAGGGAGTATTCAACTGTCGGCGTCATCGGGTACGGACTCCAGTTCGCTGGCCAGGTGCGAAACAACCCTCATGGTAGGCTGAGTCCTCACAGGTTGGTGATAAAGTAGATGGTTTTACCGCGGGTTAGCTTAACTAGCTGTCAGCGTAAAGCGCACCTGGACTCTCCGTAGGCGCACATACGCCTCCATCCCCTGGCACACCCACCACAGCAGGAACAGCGCCATCACCGTTTTTGTGCATTCACCTCTCATGACAGCCCACCACAGACGTTCGTAGACATGGAAGTCATCCAGTTAAATCATCAGGCTGCCTGTGACTATCCCTAGCACTATCCTTTCTGAGAAGTGCGCGCAGACCCAAGGTCGGCAACACATCGGGGCTCAGACCGTCATCAGCACCTCTTGCTGCTGCCTGTTTCGGTACCTTGAATGGAACCAAGCCCTGGGATTGCGGTACGCCAGGCATGGTCACTATCCTGGCAGGATAATTTCTACTTTTGCCAATAAACTTGACCAAGACGGAAAAACACTACAAATGACTGAACGATTGTTGAAGAAATGGCCTTTCTGAGCGACTTCGTACATGCTGTTAATGTGATGAGCTATGATGTCATCCATGCCGGTAACAGCGGTAAACAAGAGAATTAAAAGCAGATTTATCACTCCAGTACATATACTTCGGCAGCATTTATACTACAAGTGCTGCTATTAATGCAAGTGTGAGTATTACGGTTGCCAATACTGTATTGTAACTAGTAGTATTATGGTTGATACTAAGGCTACCACTACTGCTCCCACGAAAACAACTATTGCTATTGCCGCCCGTACCAATAAGAATAAAGATAACGATATTAATAATAATAGTAATAACAGTAATATCGTGCCTGCATGAGGGCCACGATGGAGGCCATCTCTATGGTACAGCCCTCTTCCACAGCACCCAGGAGGGCAGCCGCGGCAGAGGGGTCGCTGATGCCACAGGCAGCACAGAGGCCGGCAAGCTGGCTACCTCGTGGAACGGAGAGTCGTCCCGTGTCCAGTTCCAGTGCGCCCAGAATGACCAGACGTTCAGCCGCCTGGCCCAAATTGCGAATCGGTGGTTTGGGGGGTAGCCAGTCAAAGGAGGCCAGTTTGTCCACCCCGAGGGATTTGAGACGCAGAAGGGCGGCCGAGAGATCAGAGCGTTGGCTCTCAGGCGCAGTGAAACGTGGTAGGAGGTTCTCGTAGGCCTCCTCGGTGTATAGTCGATAGACCTATCGTAAGGCAGACAGAGTCAGTAGAGGGTTTTGTTCTGTGGGTGTCATAACGGGGTGCTCTCAAAGTTAACGAGTGTCGCTACACACACACCTCCTTGTTGTATAAGGCGTGCTGTAGAAAGGCTGTATGCGATGCATTACTCCCTTCCAGTGTTGGCCGATAGCCAGATGAAACGGTCGAGAACCTAGGGCCACCTTTTCTGCGGCAGGGAGAATCTAAGTAGTATGTTAGTCTCTGTCGCGTTCAGTCAAGGTACTGAAATTTAACAATAATGCACCCGAGGACAGTTTTAATTGCCTCAGAGGATTTTCCAAGTCGGAGAATGTTACCCAAGTGGTGAAGACTTGAAACCAGAGTCTCGTGCTCTGCTGTGGCAATGAGAGCCTTGGTCGCGTAAAGAGGACGTGTAATGGGACACAGCTTTGCTAGAGGCCAGCTATGATAGTAACGTACTCGCCTCGTGCTTGACGCTTTATCTGAGTTGAAGGGCAAGTGCCTTTCTCAACCCAAGATCAAGGGAGTCAAACTGCAGGGCCTTCGATCTCGCGTATGGTGTTCTACGGTTCCTTAAATGTTGACGCGTTTCAAAACTGTGCGTCACCAGTGCTTCCTTCTCCGGAATTCTGCCTTACCTCTCTTACAGAGGTGTAAGTGCTGCTCCTTGGAATCACCAACCGAATTAAGTTTCACCTGTACCTTGTTCGGGTTGGCGGACGATAGACCTTTGGAACATTCAGGAGTTTTGGGGATGTACAATCAGCCTCCGGGGTCTTTCACGACAGTGTCTGACGCTGCAGTGGAATCAGGGGCGCACATGATCGAATTTGATGACGGTGCAAGGATGTAGCGATCCAATATATTATTCATTCCAAAAAATGCACAGGACGCCACTTCAGTCCTGTTGAATAGCTCCCATGAGCTATAACTGTCAAAATATCGTAATTGGGAACTCTTTTACACTTTTCTATCTCGGGTACGATGGATGACCACTAGAATATCGGCAGGAGACTGGTTACAGCAGTCACATGTGGGCAGTTGAAGGAAGAGGTCCAGCCAGACGCAACCAGAGATGGGGGTAGCCCGCAGTCCCACAAAATGCTCTTGCCAACGAAGCCATCTTTCCTTCTATGAAATGACTGGGGTTCTAATTGCAATCGTGAGACGGAGAATTCTAGCTTGGCTCAAGGTAAGGGTTAAAGACACGGCCTGGTAATTGCGGTTTCTCTTGGTGTTCACTAGTCGCACCCTCTGCCGACGCCGTACTTAGTGTTGAATTTCCAGTGATTCATGAGCACTGCGTCCCACCCACTAGCTAAATGGTTTTTGCCTGTGCCTATATTTTTTCGCTTCACCAGCTATGACCCACATAGGTAGGCGCCCGAAGCCCTAATATTAGTCTTTTTGGCTGGGTTCATTCTCCATCTATCCAGGCTAGTTGGCTGTCACAGGGCGTGTGGTGGATCGTTTCGCTGAGAAAAACTTGTGAATGTCCAGTTTTTGGATGCTGACACGTCTGATTACTATCGCCACCATCGCATTTGCAACAAAAACGCCAACAGTGCCGCCGGTCGTCAGTTTGTTTCCAATTTAGCAGTTTAACAGGTTGCAATTACTTGGTAGTATGCAGTCACCGGTGGAAGGTTTATATGGTTGGTTTGGCTAGTACAATAAAGTTCATTTTATTACTCTTGTCCGTGCTCTCACTAATTTACTTCAACGAGACAAATCAATCGGCGTTTTGACGTACATACTGGGACACGCCAGACTGTTTTAGCATTTAGTGGGGTTTCCAATATGGTTTCATCTACCAGACACCGGTCGATATTAGCGAGTGACGCCCTGACCAGTTAGATACCAGGTCAGCAGGTGTTTCTTCGAGTGTTGCAAGTGAGCGTTAGCCGGAGCCAGTATAGCTATTTTCACAAGACCAAAGGCCAGTTTCAAGAGTTACAATAATGGCCAATAACCGACTTGCTGAAAAAGTGCTAAGGATTGGGTGCATTGAGTCTGTCCGTCTTATATTTTATGTTCGCCCTTGTGACGGGACAAAAGTGCGGTTAACGTGGAAATGCCCTATTCTACAGCCGCGGGAAATCGGTTGGACATCAGATGGCACATAAATATCAAAAATAAAAAGGCACCTCTCCCATGCGGACGCGACCGGCCCTGCCGGCTCGCTGATTGGCTGATGCCTTGGAGACCGGCACAACAACCAGGGCTTCGAGGCCGATATTGGCATTGTAGGAGCGCAGGCGGGCATAGCCGCAGTCCACCACGTAGGCAATACCCGGCAGAGTTACCGAGGCCTCGGCCACGTTAGTGGCCACCACGACCTTGCGACAGGAACGCGAGGGTCGGTCAAAGACGCGCAACTGCTCGTGCTGCGGCAGGCCGCCGTATAGGGGCAGGACTCGCAGTGGCGGATAGCGCGGGGAGTTCGTTCCGGGCTTGCTGGGGTGTGTGCGTAGGAACTGCTCCTTTCGTGCGCGATACTCATCAATTATGTCGCGCACCAGTGTGGTAACCTCGTCCTGACCTGCAAAGCCGGTTGCAAAGATTAGAACGGGAAAGAAAACGAACAGACAAAAGAATAGAACGTGACAGGAAGAAGTTTGGCTAGTGCCCCCCCAGCATACCTGGCAGGGAACTGGATGCTCGTTGAGTGGACAAAGACAGATTCATGAAATTTTAGTGAAACTGCGTAAATCAGTTAAGACCAACGTAAGCTGCGAATTACTCATAAGCGGATAAACCAATAGCGGTCCGCAGTGTATATTCACAAGTGTCACAGAACTGTAAGAGAGGACCAGCGTCCTTTAATGCCAGCCTAACTAGTTTAAATGGGGCTCTCCTGTATAAAGGAAAGCCGTCACAAGCAAAAAATCGTACTTGTCAAGAAAACGAGAATATCTGCTCCAAGTGGACGATCTTCATGAAGCTTGAAGACAGTCTCCTTGGATTCGTGGATGTAGCAAGGTGTAGGGTCCTGAAGATAGTATATGTTAACCGGGTACTGGCGACCTTCGACGTGGAGGTGGGCGACAGGATTCAAAGTTCCATCGTGCCCGTCCTCCCCTTCCTTTATATTTAAATCCTGAAAGTATTCGATGAACCTGGAAGACAAGAAAAGTAATAGATTCGCTTAAGGTGGGTGGAAACTTTGCTCGCCGATAAAATGAAACAGGCAAAAATCATCCTGCTGACACGATATTCGCTACTGGCAAACTCACGTTTGAGCCTCGAGAGTGGCGGAGGAGACAATAACTCGTAGATCGTTCGGTCGTTTCCTAAGTATCTTCTTGACCAAACCCATCAGTAAGTCCACCTGGATAGACCGCTCGTGCACTTCATCCAGCATGATAATCCGGTAGCGACGGAGGAGGGGATCACGCGTCATTTCCTGAATCAGCATGCCATCTGTCATGTAGATAATAGATGTCTTCCCAGGTTTGAAACAATCCTGTAGTTGAAACATGATTACATTTCTTTAGTACCTTTTAATAATAACAAGCCGACTGGAGGGCCAGTCTGTGACCAGCTCGGGAATTTAAGGGACACTTCACGGAATCTGACATTGCCGACGATGCACGAAATGCGGATATATCAAAACGAAACGCAAATGGGTTAGTATGCATTTACTGATCCATCAGTTCTTAATTGCGGTTAATTGCCCCTTAAAACGGTTCACATGGGGGTTGCGCCGGACTAATATGGGGGTCAGATCAGGGTCCAGCAGGCGTTATTAGGCTGTTTTCCCATACATGGGGGTGCGGTCGCACGGTTAAAAGGAGACTCACGCTACGCTACGCCTGATTCCGCCTCCGGCCTTCACGACACCAGGCGCGGGTGGGGGAGGAGAGAGTGCCGTAGATAAAGCGCAAGTCTATTTTTACTAAAAAAAAAGTAGTTCATAGGAAAGTCACCGTCCTTACACTCATCTTGCTGTGGGGTACGCGGTAAACATCGTCGATAACGACGATCGAACTGTCAATCACAGTTACAGAAGTCGGTTCCAGAGAAGCTGAGTTAAAGTGGGCTAGGTATGCAGGCAGCTAACGACCTGTCATAAAATTACCCAAAACGCGATCACTAAGACTAGGGACGTCATTTACAGCTACATCCGGAAGTTGCGCAGAATACTGGCAAAAAATCAAGGTCCCAAACAGCGGATTAGAAGATGTGTTTAGTTAAGCTACCGAAACGATGCTGGAAAATAGCGTACGTATAGCGTAAAATTGGGGGATATTTTGAGTTCACCCGCTGTCAGAAAATTTTTCGGTCGACCTACGCTTCGAAAATATGACTCGGTGGATCGCAGGAGTGCAGTCAAAGTGAATACGAGGCAATTCTGGTGCATACATTCACAGATCGGGGTGTCAGGTAGTTGAGAGGGGGAATTGCCATTGGGTGTGGAAGAGGAGGTGCGAGTTCCGAGCACATCGGCCTCAAATACCTCGAAGGCTGCAGGACTTTGCCCAAAATCCGGAGAGTTGTCAACTTCATGAAGACTAATGGAATAACACAGGCCTACCAGATTCAGACGCAGATACTGAAGAACTCCGCGAGGGTGCTGCGGAAGTCTTAGTCTTGCGGTCGTACTGGTACCAAGCCTCACTGCACTGATTACTTCCACCTTTACAGTGACAACATTAGTCAATGTCAGTGGACTAGCGCTATGGGGCACAAACTGACCATTTGTCATCATGACCCCTTGTGGGTCGTTTTTTTGCAGGCCCCCGAATATGACCACCCTCCAAACGGGACGATATTGATGAAGTCGCTATGGTCAACAAAAACAGCCGTGTGAATTTATCGAGGCTTGATACATTAACACAGACAGTGTCAACCGTCATGTCGAACTGGACTCCTACTACAAAGGCCTGAGTGCCTTCTCACTCATCGTACAGCAACAAGTTCCAATCCCTATCTGGCGATCTATAGTTTCACTGATCCACCATCTTTGAGTGCGCGAAAATCCTGAGTCAGTCAGCACACTGCAATTTGCACCTGCTGCAAAAAGTGTGGCACTCGATCGAGGACTCGGCTAATCGACATTTTCCTCTGCCAGCCGATGATCATGCGCTGAGTGAAAAATTCGATAGCGCAGCTGGAGATCATTCTCGGCAGAGGTGGGCTAAGTATGCGATGAGTTCTACAGTCTTTTATTCCTTGATGATTGGCTAGTATGAAAGGTCGGGACGTCGAATGAACAAAGTAATGGTCTCAGAGATTGTCCTACCGTCTTCTTTTGTGTATATGAGACCATAAGTATCGCGTTCATCATCCCCCGAGGACGAAAAAAAGGGATGGCGAGTTTATGAAGCAAATATAGTCCAGAGACCCGAAACAACGATACGACGCCACGTCTGGGGACCTAAAGTCCCACTTAGCACAGAGCTAAACGGAAAATATTGCATGATACAGCTCCTGTAAGATGAGCTTCGCTAAAGACAGAGGGTTACTTCAGACCCGCATGAGTGAATATGCAAGGGCAGTAAACGGATATACCAGTCCTCGCTGTTAGTGGAAAATTACTACCCACAGTTCTTCGTCGTTCGTGACTCAAGCCCATGTGAGGAGGGAACAAGTGGGCTACCATGAAAAGACTCGGGACTAGGCGCCTCAGAAACATCCATCAACTGCTGTGTTGCACTCTCTGCTGTCTACCCCGCCCTACGAGTGCAGGTCAATCAACGGAACAGCCAGCGGGAATCCAGACAGGACACACCAATAAAGAAACTCACGCTGAACGTGAATATGGCAGGCACAAACGCGTAAAGTACTGAATCTGAATGAACGATAACACAAGGAGGGTGTGAAGCAGAGAGACCATACTAGGACTGAGCGTAGATGACTGGGACCGCGGGCCAGAGAAAGAGGGACAAAGAGAGATGAATTCGCAATATTTTGAAAGTACCATTTAAATTTTTCAGCAAAAGGGCTCCATCCACTGTGACCAGACAATGAATCAAGTAGTTACGGAAGAGTCAAGCGCCTCACATGAAAAGTAAACATCTTAAGTGGGACAGTTCAAGTCTCAGTTTTTGTATTTCTGTCTCTTTAAACATAAGATATCGCTGATATGCCGATGGACGGCAAGAAATATGCCAGAGGCCTCGGCGCATGGGGCGGAAATATTTCGCTGAAATTAGATCAGAGCGAGGGGGTGGACAACGTCATCCAGAAGTCGATGAATGAAATGCCTGACCATTGTGAAATGTCGTTGAATAGGCATATCAACTAAAACGACACAAGAAACACAAGCGGCAGAAGAGAGCATTTGTGGGAGACGGTAAGGTCCTTTAGACAGTCACCTAGGCCTAGTTTGTGGAGGAGTTCCTTTTTACGTCTTTAACAAATTAGACAGGGAAAAGACATTCTGTCAGGTCTTCCCATAACGGTACCGAGCTGACAGCAAATATCGCCAATTTCCATTAAAACCTAACATAGTTAGAGCGCCTCAGCAAACTCTTTGTAGGGACGCGCCGTTAAGCTTAATTGTCCTCTTGGGGTTGGTCAACACCGGTTGCTTAGAAATAAAGTAGGTTTTGGAAGGCCTACTAACTCAAAATGATCTGACCCTGACAACGGAGCTCCGTTTTTAACAAGAATACGGTTTGTGTGATTGTCCAAAATGTGATAAAGAGGGGCGTTAGTGTGAGTATTGAGGAAACAAGATTGTCAAGGAATAAAAGTGTAAGGGGACGTAGGTTCACACAGTTAAAACCACCACACAAGAGAATAAGAGGTTCGCAGGACGGTATAGTGAGTTTTTGTACAAGGTTTAAATAAAGTTGTCGGCAACAGCACAGTAACCAGCGATCACACTAGTGCCAACGTGGTGTAAGAGACCGGACCAGTAAGTACGGATGATGCGAATGAGGGCAGCGACCGCTGACACCCAGACGTCTTCCCGTCACGGAGAACAGAGAAATTGTCACAAAGACGGCAGTTAACCCTACTGTAGCGGACCTCGGACGGACAACCCCAGAGACAACAACCCATCAGCGCGAGACAAATCATTAAAATATTGACAGACGGTAAAAAGAAACTCACCTCAGAAGACGACAGGGTACTAGGCCTATGTTATCATCTCTTTGTCTCATGGAATTAAATAAATTTATTTATTTCTGTACAAAGAACTCTTGGAATCTGCATTTCTTGACTACTCCACCGCCTCCAACATTGTCCTGCATCATCTCCTCTCCATCAAAACATTCGTGTGCGGCAATCCTGGTTGGGTTGTCTCTTGGCTTGGTAATTATTTTACTTCCCACATTCAATTCTTCCAATCCGAAATGACTGTGGAGTTCTTCAAAGTTCCATATTTTCCTCATAACTCTTCTCCCTCAACGCTGATGATTTGAGATCGCCAAATGACTGTCTGTATGCTGAGTATGCGGAAGGTACGACTGTTGGTCATCCTCTTAAAAATCAGGCACATCTCCAGTTTCTGAAGGATGGCTTGGACCACGTCTCAGCATGGTCGATGAAAAATGGTCTTTTAGTGAATAAGCAGAAACGAGTCCAGTGTGTTTTCCGACTGCGATCCTCCCAGTCCGGCATCCTTGGACAATCTTTCCAGTGTGGCATCCTCTTTGCGGCACCTTGGTGTTATCCTGACATCAGGTCTTTCATTCTCCCTTCATATTTAAACCATTTTTCACTATTATTCATAGTCTTCTTTATTATATTCGTCGTCTACGCTCCCACGACGCACCTCAACCCCTAATCTGGTGATTCACGGGTGCCTGCATTCTCCATCCCATTCTTTATTGTTCTCGTTTTTTATTTCTTGCTTTGCTTTAGGAAAATATTCCGACTTTAAAACGTGCCCCATGAAAGCTCTTTTCTTCTGCTTGTGTTTCTTATGTCGTTTTAGTTGATATGACAGCGGTCATGCAATTCGCCCGTCGAATTCTGCATGATGTTGTTCATCCCCCCTTACTCTGGTCCAATTGCTGCGAAATCTTTTAGCCCCATGCGCCGAGGCTTCTGACAAATCTCTTGTCGTACACCGACATATCAGCATTTCCTACTTCCATTTCTGGTGCGATATCTTATATTTGAAGAGATAGGAATACAAAGCCTTGAACTGTCCCACATAAGATGTTTAACTTTCATGTGAACCTCTTGACGCTTGCGTAACTACTTAATTCATCTTCTGGTCACAGTGAATGGAGCCCCTTTTGCCAATAATCTCGAATGATTCTTTCACAGTGGAACGTGGTCCTCTCTCTCTATGCGGAGATTTTTGGATAATAATCCATCTAGATAGCTGTGAAGCCTTCGAACCAAATGTCATCATACCCTTGTGCGTGGATTAAGGAGTGCATATGGGTACAATCCTGACTTAACATTTGTTTCACTATATGGTCCATTGAAGTCCCTGCTATATATTTAGGTTTAGCTGGTAGCTGCGTACTAACCATGGTGACGGACAGCACTCCCACACATAGTCTAAGATTGGATGCTGAAACGCGAGTAAATGGGAGGAATGCGGGAGGGAGACATGAAGAAAAGTGTAAAAAACGCTGACCTCGAAGCGGATCAGGTACCCAACCTCCTGCCCCAAGCGCCAGTTTTTTTCCTCAGCGACACGTGCGGCTAAAGTGAGCGCAGCCACACGGCGAGGCTGGGTGACTGCAATGTAGGGGCCATCGGCGTGACGATCGGCTAGCCAACCAGCCTCGTAGACGTACTGTGGGAGTTGGGTGGACTTTCCGCTGCCCGTCTCTCCGGTCACTACTACTACCCTACAAGTGAAAAAACGCTGATTAGGCTTGAGTGACTCGCCATATATTAGAAAATAATTGTTAACATTGCCTCTGACGCCATCTGGTCCCATGAATATGCCTTTGACCCCCCAATACAAAATTCAGTAGGACACTCGGGATAGGGAGGGCCAGAGTAGTGTATACCGATGATGGACAAATTAGAACTGTAGACATTATATAACTGTGCTACTCGTCTTGTGCCCTACAGCAGGCCATACGGCAGATGTGCTAGAAAAACACAGAAACCAGATCAGAGCGTGGTTGGCGTTATCGAGTAAGCGCACCCATAACAAATGTCACATGAGGGGAGGTGTGGTTGCACGCCTATGCGCGGGCTCGTGGGGCGTCAGCCACCGCCCGATCCCGCCTTCCGTCTTCTTGACTCCGGCAGGACACCGGGCCTATGTGGGTGAAGGGGGGATCGCGCCAGATACTACGAAAGTCTACTACCACTACAAACTAATTCACGCTTAAGTCACCGCCTCTGCGTCCACCCTGTTATGGGGCACACGGCCGACATCGTCGGAGACGACGGTCGAACTGTCGTATACTACTCGTCTACGTTAGGTGCTACGTCTGACGAAACATATGGGGAACATGTGAGGCTTTCCGCCTCACAGGATGTAATTTCCGCATTTCAGGTAAATGATCGATCTTGCATTATGTCAGGACCTATCCATCGCTTGGCCACTTTTCTTCTCAAAATCAAAAGACTCAACATCGAAGACAAGCTTCAGGTCTGAAAAATGTACGAAGGGGCATTTAAGGTTTATGAAAGTTCGTTGTTCGGGTGAGATAGAAAGAATAAGGTATACTGAACAATATGGGCCGAAATACTTTCGCCGCACACTTGGCCAAACTAAATCAGTCTTAAAGTATCACGAACACCTGTGGAGGAAGACAGCTAGATTTTGGCGTTTTCGGTGCGTAGACTTCCGGCCACCTATTCCAAAAATAATACGTGCATCGTATTATTGTTATCACTATACGTGTACTTAATATGGATTTAATTATGTCTAATTTGGACAGCCTCAGTGGTGCCTTCAGTGGCACTCCTCCATGGGCGACAAGCAGCGAAAGGGGATTTGGGGAACTGCACCTGTTTTCTTGCAGAGGGACGAAGGCCGAACACAAAAGGCTCAAGAACCACCTCCATTTTCTGACGAACAATATCCAGTCGGGTTTTAATTGTCAGCCGAACATCCCGCCAATGCCCAAGCCTAGCAGGGCAGAGCGGATTCTCCAGTGTGGCTAGGTCAGGACACCAGTTGACTTACTCGGATTACGCTATCTTCCTGCTAGCGCCAAGTGGATAACAGATAACATGAGGTATTACCTACCCGCATTCACCCAAAGGTTAGTGGCAGGATACGAAGAACAGAGGAATGCGCTGTACACAATTGCCTCCCGTAATGAAAAGATAGATGCAAAATTTTAACTTAGCGAAATCCTCCTTGCCAGCACATGGCCCCTTCATAGGTGGGACTGGGAGGGGGCTGGGTGGGGCCGGAGCCCCCTCTGGACTGAGCCATTTCGAGGCATATTTGCAGCAAAAGTTATGTTTGAAAGCATCACTCATTGTACTTTCTTTGGCATTAAAAGGAGCTAATTTATCAAAAGTGGCTTATAAATCATGGAAAATGCATTTTTTTACGCCCACGGGTCGCGGATAATATCGTGCGTCAACCAATGCTGTTTTCGTGCTCTTGATAATTGCCTTAGTTAATTTATGTATCTTATGCTACTTGTTTTGGCATTAACTCACCAGCCAGTTCAAGTAGTCCACTTGTATGTCTATGTATGTACCATTTAGCCTTGGTGTTATACAAATTGTTTATCGTTTTTTACTGAATATCTAAAGCAATTGGAAAGCGTAATTACTGTGGCTACCACCGAATCACCATATACAGGAGCATTAAGCGCCAGACGAAGGCATATTATGAGGCCACTGAAGAGCCTGAGTCTGAGGTTCCCTTAACGTCGACAGCAGTTGGCAATCAATCCCCCGAACGAGAAATGCCTATACTGAGCTCTGAAACTTCTGCCGGTAGGTATTACGTGTGTGCGCCTCAGGGGATTCACCATACAGGTCGATATTTTAAAGGGGTGCCAGAAGTGGACATAAATGTGGGGCCAGGCGGGGCTGTCGCGTAGAATGCCCCGCCACAGTCCCTTCATAGCCTCCTCTAGCCCCGTCATTTTTGAGAGGGTTATGCGGGGCTGGTGCTGGCAGGGCTACCTGCAAATGCTGCATTACCATATACCTATCAAAAACTGATGTCACAGTTTCATCGGCAGTTTAGCTACAATAGATCTACGGACTTATAACTTACAAGCAAAAACAAGTAAAACTCTAAATATTCACCTGCATGTCTCAAGCAAGTACAAGAATTGTGTCCGCCAACGAAAAGTGGGCAAGTTCTCTCGATGACGATCGAAATCGTAACCCGTTGGCAGAGCAGTTAAATCAACAGCATCGGGTATTTCGTCCACCTCTTCAGTATAGGCGAGATTCTCTTCTCCGGGTTTAAGGAATTTGAGACGCTTGGGTGGTAAGGCCATTTTAAGATGTTTATGTACATAAAAACCGAAGACCCGGCCAAATGTGTATGTGTGGATGGGAGCAATATGGTGTAAATGCTAAAGGGTGAAGGGAGGCAGAAAACAGAAAATATTGACCACTACAGTAGCATGACCGACAATGAGCACTCCGCAGACCAACAGTCGGCATCACAACCTAAAAACCGAACGCAAACTAATTCCCTGGTGGCTGCAAAGCCCATTTACTGAAAAAGTCGAAGCATTACTAGTGATTCGCGGATCGCTTATCGTTCACGGTTTTTATAGGAGCCTGATGACTAAGTGAGACACGTTGTCTAAAGATACACATAAGGGTTTGGGCTGGAGGCTTAACTAGTCGAGAAGTGACTGTGGAAATACAGAGAACTGAGGACCTGTATGCACTTTCCATATATTTCCAAGAACAGCGGTCTTTACAAATTGCATTTTTGGCATTTTTGTCAAGGACATTCAATGAACATTGGTTATATTTGCTTGAAACAAGGATAAAGATGCTTTGTTTCCTCAATTTACTGTCTTTAACCTGCAACTGCCAGCCATCATGACCCGTCAGGCGTCATTGTTCAAGACCACGCTGCCTCAAGGTCATCCACCCCTTGCAGAGAGCCGTCCCAGACGAGCTAATCTGAAATCACACGACCGACTTCAGCTCGAACACAATTACGTCCACACAGCGTCGCAGTTACGCATGCGCCACTTGAAAGTGCCACCCCTGCAACCAGCATAGCAAGCCAGTGGGACACCACCCCTCGGCAAATGCAGCACACACTGACTGGACACCACTCAAGCTTGGCCCACGAGCCTACAAAAGCGGCTGCCACCACTATCTCAAGGACTCTCAGGCCTGACTGGACGCAGTCAGCACCAGCCCTGGCTTCGCCAGTAACCACTGTCACCTGAGAGTACAACTCCGGGTTCTGTGCACAATAAACCCCTCATTCTGGTGCCTTCTGTCTTCTCCTTCTAATCTGGGATTTGCCTTGATAATTGTAGCGCTCAGAGCACTTATTCTCTCTGATGTGCCGCTACAACCCATATACTGTATTAACGGCGCTCATCATTTTTCGTAACATACTAATTATTCAATAACTATGAATTAAGTATTGTATACATTCGCTTATCTGTTCTAAAATTTTGAAATTCATGTAATTCTTACTTGCTTTGAACTGATCCCCATGGATCTTAAATCAAAATTATTATTATTATTTATCGTTATTACATTAAGAAGGAGCCGTTGCAGCCTGATTCTCCGTCCTGGGAGGTCGAATTATCCCATCAGTTTTCAGCTTTCTTAGCCACGGCCTTCTGCCTACCGCGGTAGTTTAAAGGCGCGTCAGATTGTTTACAGTGGGAGAATATGAGTTACGCGCCAGTCCACTGCCCGAAACGGTCAGTTATCTGTTGCGGAAATTGGTTCAGTGGCTTGTAAAATCAGGTAGTCTGCCTGTGAACACCACCAAAGCGACCTGATCCCCCACAAAACACACTAGGCGTTCACAAAAAGGGATGGGCGGCTCGGATCTCACATGCTTGAGAGTGCCATAAAAACATGGTCAAGGAGGAGGAATTGGATAGGATTCTCAGTCCATCACTCGACCGATCCTGACAAATATATGGAAGGATAACTGCGAGGTCCGAGTTTCCCCATCAGTTGACTGCCCCCCGACACACGACGTTTGACGCCTTAACTTAGTGTATTAAAATGAGAAATGCTCTGAAGTGCCCTGTGGATGGATTTCCCAAAGTCGACCTCACTCTCTCTTCCCTCCATCGTCCACCAGTTGGTTGTCCGAGGTGGTAGAATGACTGATGCTAAAGTTAGGTGCAATGTTTGACAGTTTCGTGTGCGAGCCACACACGACCTGTTTCCTACGACCTCCCAGAGTTCCACGCCGTGGGATGGGGTGTTCCAATCTCACATGCGCTAAAGTAGCACAGGGACCACTTAGAGAAGGAGTTGGGGAAACAATTACCGTTAACGTGAGAAGTGCTTGGACCGCGCCTGTAGTGTGTAACGTCGGAAGTGTTAATGTGTATTATTTGTATGATAAGGAAATGTGTGGAGATATAGGTTAGTCTGCCGTAACAGATTTCTTACGATGTGCATATAGTCGACCAGGCCAGTGCGGGGACTGATTTTGCATGGGGCAGCCTGGAAAATGAAGCAGTATCAATGGTCATGTTTCCGTGCCCCATGCACTGGCTCGCCCGTCCGTGGTCTACTGACCGACCAGACTGCTGTGGGATTTGTAGGTGCGGTTGTAGTGTAAACGGCACAATTTGGTAACCTCTGCGTAGTTTTTGGTGGCAATGCCGCTGGTGGTGACAACGCCAGTGGAGGGAACGTTTATGGTGCTCGATGTGGGAGAGTTGTCGGATATGCAAACTGGGTTCGGCAGGTCGACACTGCGGTGAATTTTCTTATCGTGGATACACTCCTGGCCGAGTAGACACACGTGGTGAGTAAATTTGCATGGGCAGTGCGGAGACTAGGGCAAGTATGGACAGTGTGCGTCTCAACTCCTGGCACAATTCCCCGGCGTCAGTACAGTAAATTCGTAACTGGCCGGTCAGGCCGATGCATGCTATGAATGTGTGATCATAATAAGGAAAGTTTGAGATTGAGTTCGTACTTTCGGGAGTGGAAGCGTTAATGGTGTGTGTGGTGATTGACGGGACGTCAGGAATGTTTTCTTGGGTGGTGGGAGTGGGAGAGTGCTGTCACCGCCGCAGGTGACGTGGCAGTGACGATGGAGGTAGTTGGCAGTGGAGGGACAATGGGAGGGTGCACATCGGTGGTGGGGCTGAATGGGTGTTAGTCGTCGTCGGTGGGATTGCGACAGGGATGTTAGAGGTGGTGAGGACTGACGATGTCGAACGTTGCGTCGAGAAGTCAGGCGTGTGATTGCCGGTGGCAATAGCTGTGGCGGTCGCCGTCGTGGAAGTTAAGGCAGGGATGAGAATGGAGGCATCTGCGCAGACTAAAAATGAAGTCGACGGGTTGTTAATGCATTGGGTCCAGGGATGTCCGATGTGTCTGATCCGTGAGCGGATGATGCGTTGGCAGTGCCGGCAGGTTGGAAGTGGTGGAGTGCTAGTGTTAAGGGTTCAAGGGCTTGAGACTTGCAAGTAGCTCTTTTGACTTTGGCAGCGGCGATTCGATCGGCTTAGTAGATAGCCGCTCCAGTCTTCACCGCTGTTCTCCGGGCGGCTCGGCCCTAGGATACGTTATCTCAGGTCTTTGGCTTGATCTACAAGCGCTTGGAGAGTTCATTAGGGTGGTTTTGTGGCGTCGTCATTGTCCTCGTTGTTGACAAGCACCCAAAGCGACTTTTTCGTAGAACAGTCGTCCGGGTAACTGCCCGTCGTCTATTTTCACGGGATGGCCACATTATCAGTTGCAGTTGCCCCTTTATGGCGTGTATGCTGAGGGCTCCAGTCCGTTCTTGACATTCCGTGTCTGGAATCCTGTCTTTCTACCACAGCTATATTATTTTGCAGAGACAACGGACGTTGACTTGGTTCAGCTTCCTGGCCTGATTGACGTAAACCGTCCATGTTTCCTCCTCGTTTAGTGGTGCTACCAGGACTGCCGCCGCATAATTTTCTGGGGTTTGTGTTGAATCAAAGTTAGTGGCTGTTCCATACGGGGACTTGCATCGGACCGAAAGCCTGCCTGGCCCTGGAGAGCCCATTTGCCATTTCGTCCTCTATTTTGATTTCGTTTATGATCGTGCTGTCTGGTTAGGCGAACTTGTCCACAAATGCGAGTCAAATTCTGTAAACGTTAATGCTGGATGAAGTGAACGCCCCCTCCGATTGCTGATTTGGTCACGAAAACCGCTCCTTCGCGTTGATTCCCGACCTGCAGTTGGCGCGATCGGAGCTGAAGAGGTACATGATCGTGTGCTTGACTGCTTCTGTCGCAGGACTGCATTCACATTTGTCCGCGCACAAGAGTGCACGAACAGTATTTGTTGAAGTCCGAGTGCATGCGTGCATGCGTGAGAGACCAGCTGTCGCTTCTGTAGACGATGCTGATTCTAGGACGCTTATCGCGGTAGGCGTGACAGAGAACGTAAGGCTGAAAAGTGTGAAGCGGGTATGCAAACCTGCTCATAGCACTGCGAATGCCTCTAAGACTGTCCCATCGTTCGTGACTTACCCCATTATTACGTGGTAAAGCTGACTTGACATGTTTGTGGATTACTTAGTACAAATGGATTTCTGCATTTATAGGGCCAATTGCAATTCACCGTGTCGAACCCCGTCGTCAGATCGAGGAAGATAGAATGGGGATGGGTCTGCATTTCCTGGAAATTCTTCTGCATTTGACGGGCGGCAAAGATCATCACAGTGGCTACATGGTGTCGCCGGGAGTCACACTTGCTTTCCGGGAGAAGTCCATGATCCAGATGGCCGTTGAGATGATTGAGATGGATACGAGGATGTTCCCGGCGATGTTAAGCAGCCGGATTTCTATGTGGTTATAACAGATTAAACGGTTTTTTCCGTTTGTAAAGATGAACGGTAGCCGCGTCCTTGAAATCCAGGAGACTTGTCGTTGCCACTACACCTCCTGTAATACGCAGATGTCGCCGTATTTCTAAAGTTTGACTGAGATCGTGTCAGATCCCTGTGCTTTCTCCCTGAAAGTCTGACGCCGTGTTCTATGTTTGGACTGATCATAAAGGGAGCGTCTATGATGATAATTGTGGCGAATCCAGATCTCGAAGAGACAGGCGCCGTCTTATGAGGCCACCATTGACGCCATTCCGGAGATTGGGCCATTGTTGAGAACAGGAATATTTACGTTATAGCGCACCAGTTCTCGAGCAACTAGCGCCGCACTCTTCTCCGATCGGTTGCTTAGCAGTTTTTCTGAGGTGGAACGAGCATCAAAGGCTGTTAGAGTATGCAGAGTCACTCTATCAGCCTGCGGGTGAGCAGTGAGAATGGGTGACGAGGGTTGTTGTGGTACACTGGTTATTCGCATCTACGTACCACAATCTGTGTGCAGATTACGTGATTTCAGCACTTGCTTAGGGTGCCTTATCTAGCCCTTTGCATGAGTGGGGTACGTGGTGTCCTTTCTAAAAGGGACTACAGAGACACTCCAGAAGGCTGCCCAAATTCACTATGGGTCATGGCTTTGTTAAGTGGAGAGCGACACTAGTTAGCCCGGGTTACCTAGAGGATTGCACGTTGCCCTTTCTGTAGGACATTTTAAAAGTTGGGGATGAGCACTGAGAAGAGGAACCAAATTACCGGATGTGAGGACACACAACATCGGAGCCTCTCTTCCAGTTTAGTCCGGCGGTGAAGCCAGTTAGCGGCATGTTCCGGCCAGGCAGGGTCTAGCATCAAGGAATAAAAAATTAAAGTTAGATGTCCGTTGACATTCAGTTTCCGTTTCAGCTTCAGTTTATTGAGGGAAATATAGGCAAGCGCCTTTGAACTCCCTATTGGTTACAAGTCGTCGGAGAAAAACATGGATGAATGGGAAGGTGAAAAAGGGATTTTGCACATACTCGCGGACAGCTGGCAGCTAGTCGAAAAAGAGTAAGCATTAACGGTTACTTACTAATTACAAGTAGTACACACACGTATAATATGGTACCGGGTTATGTGAGTGGACGTGAGGGTGGTAATTGGGAAGCTTGATGCATGTCAAGTCTACACTTGAAGGAATTCACACAAGGGGAGGTTACAACATCTGTAGGCAGGGCATTCCACGCTGCAACCATGCTGTTACTGAAAAAGAACTTCCGTCCATTGATTCTTGATTTCCCTGCGCGGAGTTTTAGGGGATGACCGCGCAAAGTGGGCGTGTTAGCTTGGGTGAAATAATCAGTGGGATCTAAACAACAGTCCAGGCCGTTGATAATGCGAAATGTTAGTATGAGGTCACCACGTAATTGCCTGTAGGAAAGGGGAAACAGGTTGAGAGTTGACAGTCTGGTTTCATAGGGCAGTGCTCCCAGTCCTTGTGTCATTTTGGTCGCCCGTCTCTGGACCTTCTCCAAGACGGTATAATCCCTTGCAGTCCAGGGTCTCCACGCCTGTATGGCGTATTCTAGATGAGGTCGCACGAAGGTGCCAAATATTTTGGAAAAGCAGTCAGGGTCAAATCCCATAAATGCTCGCCTAATGAGTTGCAATGTGGCCGTAGCCGATTTAGCCGCCTTCGCGCAGTTCAGTGTTGGTTTGAGTAAATATGTAATTCATACACCCAGGTCCTTCTGACTGTCAACCTGTTGCAGTGGTGTGCCGTGTAGAAAGTAGGTCCTGGTGCTGGAGGATTTGAAGCCGCCGAGTTGAAGAAAGTTACACTTGCTTATATTGAAGGGCATAAGCCAGCGCTTCGACCAGTCTTCGAGCCTGTGGTCTGTATCTGCCGCATTGTGAATAACTTTCCACAATTTTATGTCGTCGGCAAACAGGATGGCATCACAGTCTAGGTCCTTGACGCAGTCATTTATGAAAACGAGAAATAACGTGGGACCTAAGATTGAGCCCCGTGGGACGCCACTCACCACGCTTACATCTGAGGACTGTTGACGCCCGACCTGCACTCTTGGGGACCGTCCAGCCAAACAGCTCTGGATCCATACAAGAAGGCGTCCACGAATTCCAGCGTTGCGCAGTTTGTACAAGAGACGTTGGTGAGGAACGCTGTCGAAAGCCTTTTTGAAGTCGATGTAGATGGCGTGCACCACATTGCCTTCATCACGTGCTTTGGTCCAGCGTTCAGGCATAAAAAGCAGATACGTGAGGCAGGACCTACCACTTCGAAAGCCGTGTTGGGCATCAGAAAGGAGATGGTGCTGCTCGAGGAACTGCACCAAGGCCTTCTTAATGATCTTCTCCATGATTTTGCAACAGATGGAGGTAAGACTCACTGGCCTGTAGTTATTTGCAGACGCACGACTTCCACACTTCAAAAGCGGAGTGATGGTAGCGGAATTCCAGTCAGAGGGCAGACATCCAGTAACGAATGACGTTTGAAAGATCAAGGCTAACGGCTTGGACATTTCGGGAGCTAGCTCCTTCAGCAGCTTGGCCGGGATTTCATCAGGGCCTGCGGAGATCGATTCTTTTAGGTTTAGTAACTCATTCCAAACAATTGTTTCGGTGAAGAAGACGGCTTCGAGTGTTGGCCTTTCTTCGACTTCATAAGCGGGTGAGGTAAAAGCAGGTTAACTTGTCACGGACCGAGCGCCATTTAAAGGGTACGTCCTACTGCACCAGTAAGGCTTGCCTCCTAACTAAACCGTCGTAGATTTCAAGTCCAAAATTGACGACGGGAATTTTGTTTGTATAACATAGTTTAGAAGCTGTGGCGGACAGACATGACCCAGATTTTTTTAATAGGCTGGAGCGCCACGATTGAGAGCGCAGATGCCTGGCGCCTAGAGACTATCTGTTTCCTTTCTTCTGTTTCTAGTCGAGGTGCGCAAAGAAATCAATCCTCCTTCCCCGGTTGCAGTGTCCAACCCCACCGTCCCCGGATAATTGTGAAGTTAGCTTTTCCGTGGATTATTCGATTCATCGTTTGCACCTCGTTCCAAACTCCTTTCCTATTCACACAGCAAACTTGCTATAAAACTTGCCTTATCGTGCGCCTGGAGCGTGAAATTAAACAATGAATGTTTTGAAAGCCGACCTGAGCGATACACAGACAAGGCAGAACATTGTGAAGCCAGACGTTCCGCTCCAGGCAACCCATAGGGTGAGACCACGGCCACTAGACCCCAATAGTGGCCGGTCGTTGCAAAGTTTTCTACACTCGACTTATTAAAATGCCCTATAGTTAGTGACTTGAGAGACCCACGCCTACTAAATTTACCTGAGCATCATTCTCTCGGTCTCAAGTCCGACGTTTAAATTAACCAAGTCAAGGAGTATAGTCGGCTGTAAGTGCGGTGTTCGTGGTGTCACGTGCTCAACTCTTGTGACAGACGAGGTCGAGTTAAAGACCGACCCCAAAGTGTATTAGGCATTTGGTCAGGAAAAGTGTACATGGACAAGCCTCTTCTTTCCGTTTTTTTACATGCTTAACCGCACAATGGCGTTTATATTCGTATTGTGGGCTGCCATCCTGCTGGTCTAATTTACCTATCAGAACACTGTAGCTGCTCTTTATACGTCCTCAAGCGACTGAAATTTTGATTATACAACTATTAACAACACCTTATTTTGAGCATCACACTTAAATTTACTATTCATCAGGCGAGCTTCTGTCTTTTGGCCACTCCCGGTTTTACTGTATGTACACATATATGTATGTGTGTCGTGTTTATCATCCCCCGAAGAAGACGAAGAAGAGAAAGCGATTTCATGGACCAGATTGTATTCAAACTGACGTTTCGGAAACACTCGTTTCCATCATCAGAGTCGGTCGCTGGCGTTCCCTGCTGGCCTTGATTTGTTCAGCCTTGCCGCTTGCCTCGTATTATAACCGTGCCCAGCGCACGCACATTGATTAGCCTGTTTTCTGTGGGCTGATTGTGGCCTCTCTGATCCCAGCCATTGACGGACTGGCGTGCTTTGTGTCCCCCTCACGCCTGACGTGGTTGCCGCCGCGTCGGCGTGCTCGTTGGCCACCCCCTCGTCAGACGGCGGGCTGATCGATCATCGCACTTCAGGCGTGGTCTTTCCGGCCTCACGAGTACGTCCGTGAGATAGCGTGCCACACCGGTCACGTAACTTTCGGCCAGCGCTTTCCCTCGCCGCCAGCGTCGGCAGTCGACCCCGTGTGATTCCTTTCATCCGTGCCATTGGCCTTGCCTGGACTGACTCGAGCCTCGCGCGAAGCGCCTGGTAGGAGGGATGTTGATCTATGGCCCGGTTGAGGGTGCCAGTCGAGGACCAACTTTCCAGCATCAGTCAGGCCATTTTGTCATTGGCTCGACCAACCACCCTCGCTTTCTCGAAGGCGCAACTGTGGTTCCGTTCTAGTGTTTGGCCATACACCAACGACAGCTTATCCTTGCGGTTAATTGCAAGCTAATGCTCATGTAATCTTGTGCCGAGGCGTTTCCCTGTTTCACCAACATACCTTGCAGCACAATCTTGACATGGTATGCTGTAAACCACCGCTGATTGTTCTGTCACCGGTAGCGTGTCTTTGGACCTCATTATCTGCTGTCTGATTGTTGATGCTGGTTTATGGGCCGCACCGATTCCAAAGGGTTTCAGAATTCTTGAAGTCGCCTCTTAAACATTCTTCACATAGGGGATCGAGAGTCAGGACTTTGGTTTGTTCTCGTTCGACCGCCCAGAGTGGGACTTCCTGAGACACTTGCGTATGAACGACTTCGGGTAACCGTTGGCTTCAAATAGAGCACGCAAGTACTTCACCTCCTTCCTCCTGTCATCGTCGCCGCTGCAGTGTGTTTGGGCGCGTTCGAAAAGGGTCCTGACACGACTGCGTTTGTGACCGACGGGGTGGTTGCTTCTGAAGTGGAGGATGCGCCTAGTGTTAGTACCCTTACGGTAGACCGTTGCCTTTATATTCCCGTCTGACAGTTTTGTGACGTGTACGTCTAGGAAGGGCAATCAATTTTCGACCTCTTCTTCCATAGTGAACTGTATGTCGAGGAATATCGAATTCAAAAGTGCCTTGAAATCTTGCACGTCGCCCTTTTTATTATGACGAATGCGTCGTCGACATATCTGGCCCAGAACTTCGGAGGATACGAGCTGAATACCAGTCGCTCCAGCCTCTGCAAAACCGTTTCGGCAATTAGTCCAGACGGAGGTGAACCCATTGGTGTTCCCTTTTTTGCTCGTACACTTGGCCGTTAAATTTGAAGAAAGTCTTGAGACAGTTCTAGGAGCTCGATGATGTGCACTCGTTTAAGCTGCTGGTCGGTCTCGTCATATTTTTCTCGGAGAAGTCCGTTGAGAGTGTCGATGGCCAGGTCAGGTGGGATAGAAGTGAACAGTGAGACCACGTCAAAGGACACCATCACCTCGTCTGCCTCCACTCTACGATGTCGGATGCGAGTCAAAAACTCTTCAGCTGCTCTTCATATGCTGCTCTAGCTCTCACTCATTTACAAATTACGACAGGCATATTCTGAGGAAACTGCAGCATATCAGGGGATCGAAAATGACCATCTGAGGTATTAAACGCGTTAACGACGAATAAACGTACACGGATCGCGCTCCTCTCGTTGAGATGTTCAGATACGCCATCAACGATTACTTTTTTGGTGGAAACCCGTCAAAGTAAAAGAATTCCCCTCTCCCTAGTAATAGAAACCAAAACATGTAACGTTGGTAACCTCTTTTTGAGATGTTTTTTTTCCCAGAATTATCCTTTATGACAAAGGCGCAATTCTACTTTTCAGGTGTCATGCTAATGTGGTCGATGTCTCTCCGAGTTGCCCGACGTGCTTTCGTCGTTGTAAGAGCAAAGACGACCCTTTCCGGTGACGAAACCTATTGCATGGAACTGACAAAGTAAGCCTTCTCGAGCCAAAACACCTAGTTATATGTAGGAAAGCTGATTATTACAACTACCTCTGCGCGATTCACCTGCCACCCGACCAGAGACGTTTCGCTTGTTTCCTCAGGGCATTTAACGCCGAAATATCTCAGGTAAACTTCTTCCGTTGGCCTTTTCTATAATTTGTCACCTTATTGTTCAGTAGTTTTTTCTGGTTTTTATTCGAAAAATGTATCAGCCTGATTCTAACCGGGTGCAGTTGACCCGCTTTTACCTGCAAGTGCAATTCTTGGACCTGACAGTCGGTTCAGCGTAGTTTTTGCACACGTCAATTAGTAGATGGTGTCGCGTCTGATATGACCTCAACGGCTTGATATTTCACCTTAATTTTCCAACAGTTGTCCGCAAAAAGCCTGTTTTGATTGTGACATATAGGTGCCTGATAGAGCTCCTACCCGTGAGACTGCCAGAATTCGTTTCCGTTATTGGTTGGATGCAATCGACGCGGCCTCTAAGGACCCCTCCTCGACAGACGTTCGTCGATCGCCCGTGGTGCGTGAACTATGCTGGGTCAGTAAACTTTCGGCACATCGCCTCATGACCACCGTCTCCTAGCAGGCCAGGCAACGGTTCAGATTCTCCCAGCGATGGCTTTCAATGCTCGTGGAGGCCAGAGTAAGACCCTCCTTCGTCATGCAACCCCGCCCTTTATCCTTCCTTTTCAGGCAAATCGTGTCGATGGAGTTCCCTTTGCTACCTGTCTTGAACTGGAGCGTTATGCGGAGATGACGAATGCTCCGATCCACTACATGTTGGCAGAATCTTTCGGTGTGTCTGTTCTTTCCTTAATTGCCGAAGATTACGCCCTTTTGCTTGTTGTCCTGACTTTTGGGTGTCTTCGTAGTTTTTTCCTAGTGCATCCATACGTGTGTGAGACGGTTGAATTGTAATATTTAGTTAACAAGAAACATACTTTCAAGTCCAGCTGGTTGACTTGTAATTCTCGCAGATTTTGTTTCTTATCCCACTAAATGGCGATTTTCTGTAAATCGCCGTCCACTTCCCGAATATTCGCCTCTATGCCTCAGCATCTAAACAGTGCTGACATCACTTCGTATGCCCGCTTACTGACGCTAGAAATCTTGAACAAGATTCATTTACAATATCTTATAGTTCATCATGTCTGATTCTCATGACGATACGTGGCCCTAAATATTTGTTTAATTTTCAATGTTGGCTATGGTTATGCCAACTATCCTTGAACACGTTGACGGAGCTTGGAGAATGGGCATGTTTCTAACCTCATTACGGGCCAAACCGATGCAGAGTTTATATGCAGTCTAGTTGTCTTTATACGAACCGGAGCTAAACATCAAATCAATCTCTTAAGCCTGCGTCGATATCGGCATCGAATATGCTCACGTACGCGTGAGGGGTCACTAGTGCCCAAGCCGGGTTTATCCAACTCCAGAGCGATCATACGCAACCGTGTTTTGGAATCTGGAATATTCAGACATAATTTATTGCAATTATGTTCTTTTAAGGTATTAAGTCGGTTGAACTGGATCACGCTCTCTCGCACCTGGGCAAGGCGCAGGGTATTTTGACGCACATCCGCAGCGTGGTCCCTCTAGCCCAAAAACACTCAGCCATGAGTATACCGACGGAACTGCTTGTCAAGGTAGTATTTTCCCGCCTTATCTGTCCCCGCTTGAGACTGATTTCCTTCACATGTATCGTTTCTACTCCGAACCTTTGTCTTGCCTTCTTTGAACTCGATAACAAGCCTGACTTAAAACCAGTCCAGTCCAAGGTCCGACCCAATCAATGAGTAATTACTCATCGTGCTTTGTGGATTTTCGTTAATTCATGATGTCTGAAGGGGAGGTGGTGGTTTAACCGGCTGGGATGCCGCTTCAATCTCTTATACCGCAGTGACTACTGAATTACCTCATTCTTTTCTTGGCGCCATTAGTAGTATAACTAGCAGTTACTACCGTAGCTGCCAATACCCACACCTTCCAAATTTTAGCCATCCTTACTGAGCTATGTGCTGTATTTGCGGCTACAACCGCCACCGTCCCGACCGTTGTTCTCGAATTCGCGATTAGACAAACATCCACAGTTATGTTATCGGCTACCGAATACATGCAATGTAGCTCAGGGTAATCAAATGTCGCGCCTTTACGCCGAGCAGTCGGAGGCGTGTCCCGTCACGTTGGGCCTTTCTCCGGACGCTCAGCGAGGACAACTAAACACGGCCGCAACTTTGCTCGCTGTCAGCAAATGCAGTCGACTTGTTAGCGGAGGAATCTTTTCGCGCGTTCGCAATTTTTCAAACGCATCCTGCATTTTTACACTTAAATGTTTAAGAAAATAGATGCGCATACATCTCCGGATGGATTCTGCCAGCTGAAATGACCTGTGAGAGATCTGCACTTGTGTGGGGCATCGTCAAGACAGGCTTATCGCTTTCTGGTGTCTACGGCGACATGACCCAGTAAGAGCCACGCTCCTCGACTCTGTAGCTCAGGCTCTGGACCTTTTGCTGCAGATATTCATCGTAGAGCATCCATGACACTGGAAAGGCCTCCAGCCATACCCACTCGTAAGGCTGACGATTACCAACACACCATAGGGCAACTTGTCTGCGATCATTCTTAAAGACCAGCGAGCCCTGATAACGGTTAACCACCACTTCTGGCATAATGACTCGCAGCCATCTAGACCGCAAAAGTTGCAGGTATGTCAAGAACTCCCTTATCCGTCGTCGGTAGACACGATAGTTAGCTTGCAGCGACAACTAATAGGCAGGGTTGACGCGTCTTCAGTCCGCAGTCACTAGTCCTGTCTTACCGGGCCTTTGCTTTTTATGTTCTTTTGCTATCACAGTTTACGAGTTGTTATCTCATGCCCTGCCAATACCCCCCTCCCCCTAATTTGCGTGCGCCTAGCATAACGTTGCGACCGAGACGTTGCTGCGCTTGTGTTCCGGTCGAGGCGAGATGATTCCAGAAGCGACCCGGCCAGAGCAGACCCTACGTGACGTATGCTACGAGCTAGCCTCTCTAGCACACGTGCATGCAACAAAGGCCTCCAGGTGTGCCAACGGGCTTCTCAGCAAAGAACACAAGGTGGGGCACTCCGCCATCCCTGCCAATGTAGTCTCGCTGTTGTTTCTCCCTCTTGTTCCTGTGGACCGTCTCCTCCACGCACTCTCGCATCAGGCCAAATTCGACCCCCGGCATGCCTCCCTTTTCCTTTCTGACGGCCTCATGCCTCTACGCATTACCTGGCGCCATCGGCGTGGAGGAGTCACCGCAGTGCAACCCTGACTTTTTTCTCCATCCCCGTGTATATATATGCCTCCCTAGGGTACCCATCTCCCAACTGCTCATACCCCCGTCTAGTCAATAAAGCACGATTGTCCAGGCGGTTGCGCCATCTAGTATCTGTTTGTACATGTCCGGCTCCTACTTGACCGCAGACAACACGGTGGACCCTCTCCCAACCATTTTCTTACACCGAGACTCCGAACCCCCGGTGCCGTTTCCGGCATTTTCGAAAAGTATCGACGCGTCGCACCCCGCATACTGACCCCCTTTTCAACCCACGGCTAGCGCCGCTTTGTTTGGACCACAGTGCGGCGGATGTGCGAAGTGCTGCCCTCTGTCGACGCACTCGGCGTAGTCAGATCATGTTTTGTAAGGGACTTATACAATCGGAGGATGCGACTGCAACCGGAGTCGAACTGTTTTCCTCTCCCCTCCAAGCTATCTGTGGGCCCTGAATCAACCGAACTACGGAATATGAGCCTGCAAGCTGTGTGCGAATGGTCGGTGTTTCTCAAACCAGCGGACGAGCCTATTTTTTCGGTGTAAACGATGATTCCACTGGCATCGTAAGGCCCTAATTATTGGGCGCTGCTTAAAGTCAGCGTCTCTTGTCCAACCGGGCGACACCACGTTGGTTCTCTGTTTGAACGGCTAGCCAATCCAACTTCACAGTCCAGTAACACCGTTTTCATTGGGCCAAGCATGGTCCTGATAGTCACCGACAGGGCTGATCTGTTCCCCTTAACGTAGACAGATAACCACCGGGCACGCGGTGTCAAGGCGACGGACCAGGGGGGCGGGCGCAGGATTTCAAATAAAAAGCCTGCGAGTCTCCGACTTGCTCCGAAACCCGTGAAAAGAAGCCATATTCCACAGGCGTAATACACCCACCTTATACTGAACATACGGTCCGCCCGCATGGACCTGATTACAGTCGCTTGGGACCGACACAACGACGTGGAGAGCAGGCGAAACTGTGAACATGTGATCATCGGTATCTTGATTGTTAAAGGCCGTTTTCCGAACAAAAAGGAATTAGAGAAAATGAAAGATAACCACACAGACTGCAGACCGTGCAAAGATGGTGGTTTTTGAAGCGTTATTGTAGAAAGATTTAGAAAATCGTATAGACAATGGTCGACTGGACGAAAAGACGGGAGAAAAGTGTAAGAGGCGGAAGTTGTTCCGGATCTCATTAGAAAAAGAAACAGATAGCTGGGGTACTGAAGGAACTATAGTATTCCACACTTTCCTGTTTGTCCGTAGGTGACGTTATCTCACCTCAAAGGAATGGGAAGGCGGAGGGAAAGACAGTGACCGGCACCACGAGAACAATGAACGTTAGTTTTTTCGATTCCGGTTGCGGTTTCGGCGGGCTGACCGGTGCCGTCGTCTGTTTCGTTTGGTGAGGCTTGTTGCAGCTTGGGGAGTGGCTGCCAAGGGCGAGTCGGTCGGCGACTTGTTGCAGCCCTGTGGGAAAGATGCATACATGGACTAGGAACTTGCAGCATCAAGAATTTTTAAAATAAACGCTACTGTGACGTTCTCAGTAACGGTGAAAATTGATAGTGAATTGTGGACAGTGCGAGCAGCCGCGTGGGGTCCCATGGAACAACATGGAGGATGTGCCACGAACTCGATCTCCGGTATCTGGCCGGTGTTTTAAAGGTGGGCCGCCGTAAAAAGGAACTCCAACAAATCCTGATAATAAGAAAAGACCAATTGACGGACATTATTTTCGAAAGCACGAGCGTCCGTTGCGTTCCACTACTGCATAGCTGTCCATCAAACCGGAAGCGAGCACTAACACCACGAGACATCTCGAACGATGGTGTCCACCGTGTGCCTCACAAAAGGGTGGGCGCAGAGACGGCGACTTGCGCGTGAATTAGTTAATAGTGATAGCAGACTTTCGATGCACTCACCGCGCTCCCGTCCCTCATCCACCTGAGCCCGGTGTCAAAACGGAGTCAGGACGACCGGAGGCGGGATCCAGCGCAGTGGTTAACAATGTTTGACAGCCAAGCTACGCAGGTCTCTCCAGATAAGGGGAGGCGGTTTGGAACCAATCTGAGCGGGAGCGCTACAGGGATCGCATTGACATGGAGTCATTGCGGTCTGACTCTTCGTCCTGAGAAGACAGTTATCACGCCAATTAGCAGCCTTCCAAGTCACATCTTTTGCGCACCGTGATAGTTTAAGAGCGCGTCGGATTGTTTGTGGTGAGGTATATGCGTTGAGTGTCGTGGGGACGCGGTACCCAGAGTCGACCTCACTCACTCCCAGGCAACAGTCCACTGTCAGATTCGGTCAGCCATCTGATGAAGAGATCGGGCACAAGTGGCTGGCGCGGGCGTGCCCGCGCCTAGGCGTGCCACCGTACCTCATGTGTGACATTTGTTTCGGGTGCGTAGCTCGAATAACGCGTGCCGCGCCTCAATCTGGTTCCTGTACTGGCCCAGCGCACCCCCCGCGTGGCCGGTTGTCGGAACAGCATGAGAAATTGCCTGTTAGCCCGATGCCGGGCTGCTTCTGACCAAAAACGTTGGCGTGCGCGGAAGCAACACACTCCGTGTCTGTGTATGGTAACTCGCCCTAATGCCCCTAACATGTAAGCAAACGACAGACAGATAGGGCGTATCCCTAGTCCGGCGCCGCCTTGCGTCCTCCGACGCACAGCTGATGCTAATCACATATCCTTCTCAAAAGAGAACCAACGTACATTGGGCACAGTAACATCGTTGCCAGAGCAACCAGTGCTCTTGAGGTCAGTATGCAGGAGAACAGCGTCCAGGTGGCGAAGAGCATCGTGCAGGCTCTCGACAGACCCCACCGACCTCGGCGCGACAACAGACGATCTCGATGGCCAGGAACAGGGGGTGACGGCTGCGGTGGCGGGGGTCGTTTCCCGATGAGTGCCTTCGCCGGAAACACTGGTGGTTGACTCAAGGGAAGCAGATACTGATGAGGAGACTGTGTGGGCTGGCGATGGGTCTATAGCAGCTGTAGAATTAGCAGTATCAGGTGGCGTTGGAGACGTGTCCACAGCAAGACCAATGCTCTGAAGGAACCCGCGCAAGGGAAGTGACGATGGCGGCATACGCGGGGGCAGCGTACTGGCAGTAACCTGGCTGTGTCCGGCCTGCAGTTGTCGGGTGCTGCCAGACATGCAGGAAAAACTGCGTGCAACCGCAGCAGTGAGCGCGGATTCTTGAATCGGGAGAAACAGGGCGGGTGAGGAACAAAAGCATAGTTTTTCGGTAAAAATATTAACGGCCACCGCCGTCATAGCAAAGCTACCATCATCAGGGTGGTTCACAAGTAATGGAGAAAGTCATCTCTCATGAATGCATGTAGGGAGAGGAGTGAGGCTGGCCCATGGGATAGCGGCTGGCCAGAAGGGGTGGGGTTCAGTCATTGGAAGGTCGTGATGGCCTTATCTCCACTCAAGCGTGTGCTCGCACGCCACGTGTTCTGTGGACGTCAGACAGCGGGTGGACCGGCAGTTCGCGGATTCGTATCGATGCCTCCGCAGCCAGTGCTACACAGACTACTTGTTTTTAACGGCACTTTCCGTCGGCAGCTTTCTCCCTGCTCTGATTGCTGTCAGCCGCCCACATACTCTGACAACAAAGACTGCCTACTCGCCTGTCTATCCGCCGGACTCCAGACCAGGGAATCGGCTCTTGTTGGCATAGATTAAATGTGGCAGACAAGTGTTAGCCAATTATTAACTGAGGTGTAGTTATAATAACGCACTTTGATTACGTCGGTAAAATCGTAGCGGAGACCTGAATACAGGGAACCAATCACGACCAAAGGGCAGACATTAATCATAAACGTCTATACTGAAGAAAACGGCCCTAGTTATCAGTTGTAACATCCACTGCGGTATACGCAAAAGGGGAGGACGATATGACCTAACGAAGGACGGCGCGGACAGCTGGCCTCAGCAATCATCGCTCCCCATAGCCCTTCTCTCAGAGTCACAGGAATGTCATTTCCCATCCGGCCCGATATCTGATCAGTCGACCTTACAGGCATGAAAAGGTCGGGCGACTTGTACTTGTAGCGGTATTCGTCTTAACTGATTCAACCGGCTCTACGCTGCCGGTTCAGCAAGTCACAAAAGGTAGCCCGCTATGGACTCTGTAGCTAGGGCGAAACAACTGACAGACCAGCGCCACTCGCTTCTTCAATTGGCCGCAGTCCGGCTCCGTTAAGTGGAATGAGGTGAAACGGACGATTTCATTTGAGCAGCACACGACTGAGCCGTTAAAGTCAGCAAGAATGGAGGGTGCAGTTTGCGAGTTTGTTCCCGAACCGACTACATAAGCACTCGTTAAGGACGTGACGGGAGACAGCTTCGAATGATGCGAGGCTAATATCGCCAAGCAAACACCTCCTATTAATGTCACGTTCTACTTTTCACATCCGGAGGTTCCGATGGGAGATGCGTGCCGATGATCGACCTAGTCATTACCTTGTGGGATTTGTAAAAGCCTAGACCCCAGATGGCAGAAGGTGCCACCAGTCAGAAGCTCCACTGTCTAAGCAGACGGCTGAAGGCAAAGTATGAGGCGACCTGACCCGCTCTGACTGTTTCCACGCCGATGTGGTATACAGCGGGCTGCGTTTCTGCACAGGAGACCGCCAGCACAACAGTTTCATCAGCGTAGCCAATACTTGTAATGCACGGACCGCGATCGACTGTAATAACGCGTGTTGAAAAGAACCCAGAACAGAACTGGTGGGAGAACTTAGCTCTGACGTAAGCCAGAAGCAATGTCAGATAAGTAACTCCTCGCCGCTCACATGGTCCAACACCGAAAGAGTGCGATTCGCACCGCTTGCAGTGTGCGTTATCATCAATGCTCAGGTGTTGATTCAGCACCGGTGGGGAGATCGTATAGTCCAGGAAGCTAGAACTCTGCATGTTCAACATGGTTACTGTTGATGTCTAATTATTAAACTCCGGTAGCTCCCTACTGTTTGTCCAATGACAAATAACCTTGTCTACATCCTTTACTGCCGCAAGTCAGACATCCCGCCGAATGTACAAATGGGCATAATTGCCGGCCCAAAAGGTGATTATGACCCATATTATCTTACAGGTAGTTGTGAGAGAGCGATTAGGGGAGGGGATCGCTGCCTGCCTACCTAAGATCCCTTCGAGTTAAACTGAGTTAGTATGCTGCATACTCACTGAGGGACAAACCTACCCGAAGAGTGGTGCAAAAAGGAGTCGATAATTTGGCGTCGATTGGGTTTGCAATAATCAGTATTGCCACCGCCCGCGGAGGTGTGCTTCTCAGTCTCGGCTCCCAAGCGGGTCTTCGCGAGGCGAACTGGACGATTTCGTCGACTGGGAGGTAGACTCTTCCATCTTCGACATTGGGAACTTGACGCGACAGCGGGCTAGAACGTAGAATGAGAAGAGGGTGACCAGAAAGCTAACGGTGAAAGGGGGGGAGGCAGGCATTTGCATTGCTCCATAGCCAAAACTGCAACTCATTGGTCACAATTTACTACGGGGGGGGGGGGAGTCGTTCTCTCTGTGCAGAAGCCACCTCAAAAAGGGCGCAGAAAGCTTCCTGTAAAAAAGGCATCTTTTCTGTCTTTTTTGCATGTGGGCCGAAAACACGAGACCAGGCGGCGGATTGTGAACAAATCGTCCCCAAAAAAGCCGTCTGTGTTTACTACCACTGGTGATGCGACCCACATGCGCCAATTCTGTCCAAATTAGAAAGGCGTGATTCGGATCTCTAACACAAATTGGTTAATGCTAGATACAGTGGCGGAGGGATTGGCTGCGAGGGCTCTAGACCAGGGCTGCAGGGCAAAACGCAATAGGCCTATAATCCAATAGGCGGGTTAGTGCCAGTCCTACAGCATGGAACACAACGGCAATGCAGTGTTTCGGACAGTCAGTAAGAGAAACGTCTTTTCCCAAGTGGACGAAACAACTTCGAGGATTTGGGATAGTGGTAGGATATGTAGTGTTTAGGAAACGACAGCCAGTCTCTTATATTCATAAGATGCCTTGCCCACCTTACTAAGACCCAACCTAGCGCCCAGCCACTCTCGTTGGCGGATCCGCCAATTTATGCTGAACGCAGTGGCCACACTGCCTGGAGGGCATGGAAGACCAGATAAGGCCAGCTGATGTGCCTCTCCAACTTCTGTAGGTTTGTGCATGAAGACTTATTCAGTTATAACCAAGAGAGACCAGCCGTACCCTGGCATGCGTAGATGATGGCTTTATGCCGATCAGTGGCCACTGCACCCCCATGTTCATTTCTCGGTAGCCCTGTCCACCCACTAGAGAGGGATGCCTCGGCTCCACAATGGGATGTGCTGAACCAATAGGGGGGTTATACTGGCTTACGGTACGCACGCAACCCCATATCTACTGCGGTACGTACATGTGCGTGTGGCATGCCTTCACGCCGTGTCAGTTACTGCGTTCAATCTCATCGCCAGTCCAGCTTTCAGGCTCGGACAGACGACTGGAGCATGGGAAGGGGAGAAAAAAATGAAGTCGACATTGGAAACTGTCCTCCTCACGGTACATTAGCGCAAGACTCAGCGTGGTAAGCCTGACGCGCTCAAATCCATCATGAAGCGGTAAGAGCCGTGGCTTGGAAGGTATGACTCATGGCATGTGGGGTCCGATCCGATTTTACAGAAACCTGCGCGACCCCTCCCCCCGCCTCCGATCTTCTTGACACCGGGTCCAGGTGGGGAGTGGGAAAGACGAGGGGGGGGTGCCGTACGTGCTGCGCGAGTCGAATATCACTGTAAACTAATTCATGCGTAAGTCACCGTGCATGCTGCACCTTGCTGTGGAGCACACGGTGGACACAGCCGGAAGCGACGGTCGGACTGTCTTATGCAGGGCGGGGACCAAGTCGTGTGTAGTCCGCGCAGACGAATTTGTTAGATTTATCAGCCATTGCGATGGCGCTGGCCTCCAGTCGTCTGGTTGGAGGCGTGGACTTCTAACTAACAGGGAGCGAGTTCGAGCCCCAGATGTTCTGCATCTCGGGGTTGGATATGACTGGCTGACGACGGCTAATAAGCCAGAAATGGCCACTGCAGTCTCCCTTGTCCTTGACGGTAATGCCATTCTGCCTATATCGTGCGCCGCTGTGCGGCTGCTGGTTGGGTTCGAGAGAGAGCCCATAAGGCACAACAGGACGAGTGACTTCCGTAAGAACGATTGGTGAGCGCCCCTATACCATCATCTCCATATTGTCTTGCCATAGGCGCAAGGTGGGTGAGAGAAGAGGACGGCATATACTGTGCAAACCTGCCTCACTGGTAACTAATTCACGCCCAAGTCACCGGTGTTGCGCCCACTTCCCGTGGGGCACGCGATGGACGTCCTCGTTTGCGGTCGATGGGGATGCCCATTCACGCATCCTGGGCACGCAAGCCACCACAGACTGCTCCGGGCAGTCACGGTCACCATCGACTTCAATGGATGAAGTGTCGACCCGTGGCGACGGAGGCGGTGGCAGTGACTGCCACTGTTGAACGAGACTGCAGCTGCTGGTGGCGCAACTTCAAGCGTGGGTACCCCCCCCCCTCTACCACTTTGGCGCTGCGCAAGTTACGTTAGATGTCGAGCCGCGGCTGGTTATTGATGTTGTCCCTCGCAAGGCTATTAAACGCCGGTGCCCATACCTGACCAACATTGCACATCAAACGCAGGTGCCGACCAGCGCAATCATACTTGGTGGACGCAGCGACGGAAGCTAGATGCGCATGTGCGCACGGCCCATGGTGTGTGAACTGGCGTGCACAAGAAAAGAGAAGAGCACACAATGAGGACAGGTAGTTCACACGGCATTATGGCGACACCCCTTGGTTTCCGATTCCGCTTACAATGCTCCGTTCGACGTGTGCGGTGTTGCGGACAGTATGGTCGCCCCCCCCTCCACCCGAAGTAATGGCGAACACAGAGCAAGTTCTGACGTGTGAGGAGTAATAAAGGGCGAGAGAGAGAGACTGTAGTCCACACTGTTGGGGGCAGAGGCGTCATCGTTGACCAAAAGCGGCTAACGGGCAGCGGCTCGACCGTCACGAGTGACGAAGTCCACGACTGTCTCGTGAGGTGGGTGTAGTCACGACTTGCACGTGAATTTATTTGTAGCTAAGCAGGCTCGCGCGGCATTTGTCTCGTTGCCCCTGCGCCGCGATGCCGAGACAAGGTCAACGCGACCGGAAGTGGACGCGGGCGCGGTGGGCCGTGTGAACACGCATGGTTGCATTCACGTGATCTCGGATCTCACGTACGCCAAGGTGCCGTAAAGGTCACATTGTGGAGGAGACAGAGCAGCCTGAGCATATTTCCAAGAGGGAACCACCGCGCTATTCGGTCAGCTGGCAGCCTACCATGCCGTAATTTTAGCGCATCGGAGGAATGTACTGATTTGTCGGGCGGACACCTCACTCTTTTGCCTCTCTCTCGTGCACCTGCCGGCCGATGATGATGAGATTGGACGCGGTAGCCAACGTAATGTCTGCCTTCGTTTAGTGTGTGCGACAAACACGTCCGGCAGTAGTGACGAACTCACACAGATTCGGCGCGGCCCGAAAAAACATACCGTGAAACAATGTGCCTGTTTCTACTTCCGCGCATCAGCAGTGCTTGGTGGTACGTCCAACACAAGCAGAGGCGTGCGCCCACAGGCGTCGCTGCGGTCGAGAACAATTTTAACT
>CACRXP010000829.1:0-41664 GCA_902702965.1 Spirometra erinaceieuropaei
ATCATCGTGCAGCATACTCCTATCACAATCCAGCTACCTCAGGACACCGGCTTTCAAACAAACTTCTCTTCGGCTGCATGCAAGAACTGCACTCTGTAAAAAATGACTGATTAAGTAGCATGCATTTTTCTCACTGATTTTCGATACCCTTAAAAAGCATTTAGATATCATGGAAAAGATGCATTAAAAAATTCATCCTTTTTAACACTCGATGGGAAATTACGCCTTCTTTTCAATTTTATACTTGAAGGAAGGCTATAGTTTGGTTTTACAAAAGTTTCTAATTGTGAGTTTGTATAATATCGTGAAATGGCTGTTCATAAAACCTCATGTATCCGAATTTACTAGTATTGGTTGCAAAGTTTACAATAAGGCTCAAGCCCCCTGCTAAATTTTATGAACTTCATATGGTATTCTCTGAATGCCGCAGAGAAATGTACGGTTTTCCGTACGCGGGAAATGTACGGCTTGTAGTTTGAAAACCTTGAATCCGAGTGTAACGGCAGGTGGGGTTCAAAATTATTCGGGAGTTGGAAAAGTTTTTTAAAACTGAATGAAACCCTTTCTTCGAGTATTAACTTGCAATAAGACGTGACTTGCTACCAAATCAGCGAAAGAATGAATATTTTTTATCCATGTTTTCCATGAAATATAATTGACTTTTTAAGGGCATAGAAAATCAACGAGAAAAATTCATGCTAATTATGTAGTCATTTCGGAATTTCGGTTGACATTTCATGAGTTAGCCCACCTACTCTAGGATAGTCTTAGCTGCAGCAGACTAGGGAACGTAAGAATGCTCTTACAGCCAGAAAGCCTGCCTCACCAGCAAATTAGATCAAACAGCCCATTTTGCCTCGCGTATCTTGTCTTTTATCCACATCGGCGACGTGCCTATCGGTCGACAAGTTCTCTGCCTGTGAGGGCCTCCCCGACCTATCCCGCACTAAGTTATTTCTGCAGTATTGCGCAAATAAATAGAAACTCTGAGCTACTCATCCTGTCCTATGCGGAGTGTCAGCAAAATGGCCAGACTGACAGACCTTTAGTTAAACCTTCGTGTGTGAAACTGGTGGCTTTGCACAGCAGCATACAATATGTGCAACACAATGTGCTGTGGGATGTCTTTTTTGGTCTCTGGACCAAATCCTGACGACTTGAAGGTTTCCCGAACAGCCGATGCTCAACAGGCACTATGATCTCGCCTGTCTTCGATCACTGTCTCGTGATTTTCAGCTCACACCCCATTGTGAGTCTGAGAACGTAGAAGTGGAGCGCACACAGCTTTTCAGTAATCATCAAATTTCTTGGTGTTTAATCGACAGCTAATGTTCAGCTGTAGCCTTCATAAGCACTAAGACATAGGGTGGAGCGTAGTTGCTTTCGTGATCAAGTGGCGCGTCAAGTGCATCAACTCTAAGAAATAATGCCCACGGAGGTTTTCAATATTTGTCAACTCTGGTATCGTTTGGTTGGCGGTCGGCGTACAGCTATGCCGACCGCTGTAATCATAGACAATGCAAACTGTGAGTCGCTTTCGAGTGCAAACCAGGCAAATAAAATAATAAGTTTGATAAACTATCATGAACTTTGGCTGGTGAACTGCGGAAAAGATAACGAAGAAGACTGAGGGATCATACGTGGCGTATTTTTCACTTGCAGCCTATTTGTGCCTTGGTTGCGGCCTTTTAATTTTCTCAGTAATTAATCGCTAACCTGGAGTAAGGCGGTCTATCTAGGACTTATAAGCTCACACTGACATTTGATATGAATATTTGGAGCGACGTCCATCAGCCACCGCGGAACAGCCGTGCAATATTCATTACCTGCCAATAGACAGTCCATAGCATGATGTACCGTACTTGACAGAGGAGGTGCTAGCTGAAAGTCCAGACAGGTGTCTCGTCGAGATTCTCCGCTTCGGGATAGAACTGCGAAGAGTTCGGCTCCCCAGTGGGTCCTACAGCGTTCTCCATGTACGTCTCTGGCACACCAACACCACAGACCGAAGTTCGGGGTCGGGTATGTGGATGATACCTTCGTCGTTGTCAACCGGGAGCAACTGCTGACATTCACGGAACTTCCGACTACGGTCTTCCCGGACATACAATCTATGATGGAGGAGGAAGAGGACAGCCAGCTGGCCTTTCTGGATTTCCTCGTATGCCGCAAAGATTGCGGTGGACTAAAGACCAAAGTGTTCAGGAAAGCTTCAAATACGGTGCAAGTACTGAACTTCAACAACAACCACCCGATCAGCCACAGACGCAGTTTTGTAAGGACGCTCTATCGGCGTGTCAAAACGCACTGCAGTGAGCCGGAAGACAAGATTGCCGAACTACAATACCTCCAACGGGTCTTCAAAGCCAATAGCTACTCGCGCAACTTCGTCAACCGATGTACACGCAAAAGAGATGAAAGGCCTGACCGCACGGACACCAGATTTTGGCGAGCGCTTCCTTATTTCAAGAACGTTTTGGAAGCTGTCGGCCGCCTTCTCGCACCACTAGGGGTTGGAGTGGCACACAGACCGGAGGCAAACCTTAGACGTCAGGTAATGAAACCGAAGGACCCACTGCCACGGCAAGACACGTCTGGAGTCGTTTATTGGATCTGGCGCAGTTGCGGACAAAGCAACTACGTCGGAGAAACCGGAAGACAGCGCCGAATGAGAATGGCCGAGCACGATGCGGCGGTGCAGAGAAATGACGCCAGCTCTCAAGTTACAGTTCATTCGACGAGATCCGGCCACGCATTCAAATTTGACGAGGCCGAAATTCTCGCTAGAGGTGACAACCGTGTGAGCCCGGAGCTGCTTGAGTCATGGTTTGCTAGTCCCCAGTTCATTAAAAAGTGCAATAATCTTCCCATTCCATACTCGGTGCTGAGACTTCGCCTAGGCGGAGTAATTAGACACGCGGGGAGCGCACAGGTTAACACTTTTCCCAACACCAGGGTCTTTGGATCAGATGGTCGAGCAATCATCACACCGGCGTGATGAGATTGCAGCAAATAACGACGCAAATGTCGGCGATCAAACAGTCGGCACATCAAGTGCAATGATCCCTGATGAAGGGGGGAGGGAGAGCCGTAAAGATTCATAGGTATGCGGTAGCATGGCGGCCGCATCCTATAAATACTGCAGCCCCTTGTGCAGCAGCCACCCGTATCTGCTTTTTTGTCTCTGGTGATGGGTTCGAGCAGAAATCCGAAAAGTCAGGCTAATAAAGCTCTTGTCTCAGCGATCGTGTCTCCTTCATCACCCCCCCCCCCCAGTTTTGAGATTTCCTTTTTCTTAATTTCCTCAGAAATCGATCGCTAACTTGGATTAAATCGGCGAAACACCTGTCTGGGATCTCAGGTATCGCCTGTGCTAGCTCATATCCTTAGACACGGTAAATTTTTAATTTTGGCAACATGGCTCGCGTGCTTTTTTATCGTCCGTTGCTATGTTGGCTGCTCTCAGATTTGCCTATAGCCGCATTAACTGTAAGTTTAAAATGACTACAAGCGGGGGAATACAGAGAAGGACTTTAGCGGTCATCAGCCAACCCTTATCCGGTTCGGGGTTGGAATGTCGGGGCCTGAGCCTTTTGGTCGTCAAGCCTCAAAGGAATTGTTCTTCCACTATCCAGCGGAATAATAACCACCATCACTTAAGTGTAGGACCAGCCCGAATACGAGAATTTTATGGGTGAAGCTCCGACTGCCTTACCAAATCAGTTTCTTGACCCTGCTCCAAAAAGGGGCTTGCAGCACTTTCTTCATGAGGTCGCGCGCGAGATTTGATTCAGAGTCCTTAATAAATTCAAGCAAACCTATGGTGTATGTGAGCTTTTCTGATTTCCGATCGCCTTGCTCACACCCTTAAACGGCAGAGCACTCGTAAAAGTCCTTTTACCTCCAATCACTTATTAAAAGTCGTCTCGCGGGGAAGAGAGAAATTACATTTATATCCGACCCCGAAAAGGTGCTCTTTGGACCGCGTCGCAGTTTCATCCTTTGCTTCTGAGAAAATTAAGTTAACGACGTCAATAAAGCTCTTTAGGACATTGACGCTTGACATCAATAATGTGATAACCTGTCGGCAAGCCCGCGAAGTTGAGAAAGCCGCTCTAAAGGCCATCAAATACAGTAGGTGTGCTAGCACGTGAAATGCGTTTGCGGCTCGAAAAGATTACTTCAGTTGAGTTGTAATATTAACAACGTGCAGCATTATACCAAAATATTTTGGTTGTCTAGGAATGCCGGCTTTTGAACGGAATCCTTTCCAGCCGCCTGTAAAAACTCTATCCTGTAAAAAATGACTTTTTTGTAGTATGAATTTTTCTCATCGACTTTTGATGCCCTTATGAATTCACGTATAGTTCATAGAAAACATGCTTACAAATACTCATTCTTTTATTAAGTTGGTAGAAAATTGCGTCTTTTTTAGATTTTATAATTGATAGAATGATTTGATTCCGTTACACTTGTATTCAGGGTTTCCAAACTACAAGTTGTACATTTTCCCTGTACGGAAGATCATGCATTTCTATACATTATTAAGGATAGGATATATGGGGTTCATAACAGTTACCAGTGAATTTAAGACATGTTGTTAACATTAGAAGAAACATTAGGAAATCCAGACACGATGTTTTACGAACGGTCACTTCACGTTCTTAAAAATTATCATGGTTACGAACGTTTAAAAAGCCAAATCATACCTTTTTCATGTATAAGACGTAATTTTCTACCAAATTAACAAAAGAATAAGTATGTTTATACTTGTTTTCTATAAACTATACCTGCATTTAAAAGGTCTCGAAAACTGACGAGAGAAATTCATACTAAATAAGGGATCATTTTTCAAAGAGCCTAGTTGTTGCTGGCGGCTGGAAGGAAGTTCGTTCAAAAGCCGAATTCCCGAGGTAACTAAATTATTATAGAATTATGCTGCACGGTAATAAATATTACAACCTGACTTCAGTTATCTTTTCGAGGCGAAAACGCATTTCAGAATTGTCGTTTACATTTCATGAGTTAGCACATCTACTGTATACTGCCAATGCAGTAAGGGGGAAATGCTTCCCAGGATATCGACCAATCTCGCGTTACAGTTGCACAGACGCTGTACGATTCCTCACCAACTACTGACGAACCCGACCTCCACCCAATCTGATCTGTAAATTTTCCGATATACAGATGCGTGATTCTGGTGCTCATGGCGTCTCTCTGCTAACTCCGGAAGTGGCGATATGCACTTTTTCTTCCATGCCAACCAACCTGGGTGGTTAGGCTTTTGTGTCCTGTCGTGCTCTTGCGTTAATGCAATTTAGCCTTCACTCTTATTAACCGGGTACTACTTTCACTCTTTACTAATCGGGATCAAGCATTCAATCTGACGTCCCTTTTGAACTATATGCTTTGTCGTCGTTCCGAACTCAACAAAACAGACCAAATTTATATAAGAGGGGCGGATTTCGTTTTCGTGACCTGGACGCACTCTGTGCACCGAATAATGCTAGTTCTCTACCAACAGAGTGATTCGAAACGCACTAATGCTCCGAGGGATCAATTAAGACTTAGACTCTCATCCTTCATTTTAACCCAATTTTTTAAAAGTCGGCGACCTCGATGGGATTCAAACCCACGACAGTAAGGAGAAGGCCTAAACACAGCCAATGATCTGGCAACCTGAGCCACGAGGCCCGACCGGGCACCGTATATTTAATCACAGTCAGCCTAATCTATCAGATTTGGCGGATCTCATACGTTGCTGTAAGCTGGCCGAGTCACTCGAGGCTCACGGTGGGCCTCGTGGCTCAGATGAATAGAGCGTTGGCTGTACTCAACCCTTTCCCTCGTTGTCGTGGTTTCGAATCCCACCGAGGTCGTCGAGTTTTTCACAGTTGAGTCAAAATTAATTATTCAAAGCCTGGAAAAAACCAATGCTTTCGACAAAAGGGAATGCGCACCAGTAAAAAAGACCGCTTTGAAAATGCTCATATTTATTCCACTATCTAGAACTTTGAGGTGGCAAAAATGCCTTCAGTCAGTCAGTCAGTGTATTTGAGGGAAATAGGCTTACGCCTTTGAACTCCCTATTTGTACATAAAAAAAATCGATAAACAAGCAAAAATGTGAAGAAATTACAGCATTAAGTGAATGCATACATTGATTCACATATGTCACTAGTCACATGGCTAAAAAGTCACATAGTCCGCTCGTTGCTGCAGCATATATCTGTCAAGGCTACATTTAAATGTCTCCACAGATTGAGACATAACAACCGTCTCGGGCAGGTTATTCCACGGTTCCACGACACGGTTGGAGAAGAAATATTTTCTCACATTCAGTCTACCCTGTGGCACACGTAGCTTGAAGGGATGTCCCCGGAGGTGAGTTGTAGTGGCGAGTTGGAAAAATTCATCGCGCCGAAGGGCACAATCCAAGCCGCGCACGATACGGAAAGTTTGTATCATGTCTCCGCGCAAATGCCTATAACTCAGAGGATAGAGATTAAGGTTAGTTAAGCGGATCTCGTATGGCAGTGCACTTTGACCTCTTATTAATTTTGTTGCTCGTCTCTGCACCCTTTCGAGCAGATCGTAATCCTGATGCGTCCACGGTCTCCAGGCCTGAATTGCATATTCGAGATGGGGCCTTATAAACGTGCCGAAGACTTTGGTGAAGCAGTCTTTATCGAAAACTACGAATGCCCGCTTGATGGCATATAGCATTGAGGTTGCGGCCTTGACCGCCTTACAGCATTGTGTAGAAGGCTTTAGGCTGTCTGCAACCCAAACTCCGAGATCTTTCTGAGTTTCTGCTTCTCGGAGTGGCATTCCGTTCAGATGGTATTGCCGCGTACTAGGGGTCTGATTTCCGAGGCGCAGAATGGTGCATTTGTTCAAATTGAAGGACAAGAGCCATCTGCGGGACCACTCGTCCAATCGACAAAGATTTTCTTGGAAGTTGGTCTCATCGGCGGCATTCTGGATGACTTTCCAGATTTTTATGTCGTCCGCAAACATGGCACAATCACAGTCCAATCCATCTACACAATCATTGATGAACAAGAGAAAGAGGGTTGGTCCGAGCACCGAGCCTTGTGGGACCCCACTCTCTATGAATGTGCACCTTGATTGCTGTTGTTCTACGCAGATAATTTGGGAGCGGCCGACAAGGAAATTTTCGATCCATTTGAGAAGTTTGTCACCGATGCCCATAATTCTCAACTTGTGTAGGAGACGCTGGTGCGGAACACTGTCGAACGCCTTCCGAAAATCAATATAGGCAACATGCACGGATTGTTTTGCGTCCAGTGCTCGTGTCCAACTTTGCATTGTGTATAGCAAGATCGTAACACATGATCTTCCCCTACGGAAACCATATTGTGCATTGGACAAGAGGTTGTGGGTTTTCAAGTAAGCCATCAACTCCTTTTTGATGGTTTTCTCCATCACTTTGCAGCCTTAATTTAACTTGTCATTAAAATTATTGTGGAAGGAAGATTTTGTGATTAGCAATACAGAAGAAAACTTACCTTACGGCGGACCAAAGCGTAATTTCTTCTGATCAATGAATTGTCAAATTTTTCTACCCATGCGTTAATTATTATCAGGCCGGCGGAGATTCGTCAGCATATTATTTTCTGCTCTTTTATGAGCTAAAATTTCATTGTCGATTGTTCCAGGTAAGTGGTCACACGCCCACAAGGCGTGCGACAAGTGTTTACCGCAGAAACTGTTCGTTTTTGTTTATTATGAAGTAGATTACACATACCCTATCCGGTTGTTCAGGCCAGAACTATTGATTGTTCTGAATACACTCTCCATCATGGACCGGAATATTCCGTAAGGGGGCTTTCTAAGGAAACCAAATTTTGGACTTCTTTCTGCATTATATTAATTGATACTCATAACGACCGGGGGTAGTTAAGGCGACATTACTTCACAGTTTGTACACCGGTGTTCGGGGATTCAGTCCTTTCAGGGGAATAGCTTCTCTCCCCAGATTTTGGCAAAACTTTTAACGTGTCCTTTGATTAGTCTTTAAAAGATGACAAGGGTGTAGTGTGCGACTCCACTCAGGAAACAAAAACCACGTCATTGTGGCGCATTGCGTCCTCGCCTTTTTTATATAATCGACGCTCCCGCGCTCTCGTAACTAAATGAAATGGAATCTACTTCTTTTGAGAAAACAAACTAGAAAAACTGCGAAAAACGCTCAACTCTTGCTTGCACTGTCATCATTCTTTGGAGTTCGGGTTCCTAGTACGCGTGCCCTTTTTGCAATTAGCAAATTTCTATAAGAGGGGCGTATTTCGTTTTCGTGACCTGGACGCACCCTGTGCACCAACTGATAAAGTTAGGCTTTATCTACTTCACATTGAATAATGCTCGGTCTCCACCAACAGAGTGGTTCAAAGCACATTAATGCTCCCAGAGATCGAATAAGACCTAGATTCTCATTTTTCATTTTAACCCAATTTTTTAACAGTTGGCGACCTCGATGGGATTCAAACCCACGACAGTAAGGGGAAGGCCTACGCACAGCCAGTGATCTGGCCACCTGAGCCACGAGGCCCGACCGGGCACCGTATATTTAATCACTGTCAGCCTTTTTGTATCAAATTTGGAGGATCTCATACGTTGCTGTAATCTGGCCGAGTCACTCGAGGCTCACGGTGGGGCCTCGTGGCTCAGATGACTAGAACGTTGGCTGTACTCAACCCTTTCCCTCGTTGTCGTGGTTTCGAATCCCACCGAGGTTTCCGAGTTTTTCACAGTCGAGTCAAAATTAATTATTCAAAGTCTGGCGAAAAACCAAGGCTTTCGACAAAAGGGAATGCGCACCAGTAAAAAGACCGCTTTGAGAATGCTCATATTTAATCAACTATCTGGAACTTTGAGATGGCATAAATGCCTTAATTTAACATGTCATTAAAATTATGATGGGAAGAAGAAAAAGAGTTTATGGTTAGCAATGCAGAAGAAAACTGACTTAACGTCGAATCAAAGCGTAATTTCTTCGGACCAATGAACTGTCAGATTTGTCTACCCATACGTTCATTATAATCAGGCCAAATACAAGGACCGGCCGAGCGTTGTCAGCATATTATTTTTTGCTCTTTTGTGAGCTAAAAGTCCATTTTCGATTGTACCAGGTAAGTGGTCACATGTCCAAAAGGCGTGCGACAAGTGTTTACCGCGAAAACCGTTCATTTTTGTTTATTACGAAGTAGATTACAGACACCCTGTTCAGGCCAGGACTATTGACTGTTCTCAATGCACTCTCCATCATGGACCGGAATATTCCATAGGGAGGCTTTCTAAGGAAAGCAATTTTAGAACTTTATTCTGCATTATATTAATTAATACTCTTAACTACCGCAGGTAGTTGAGGTGACGTTACTTCGCAGTATGTACACCGGTGTTCCGCGATTCAGTCCTTACAGGTGGATAACTTCTCTCCCCAGATTTTGGCAAAACTTTCAACTTGTCCTTTGATTAGTCTTTAAAAAATGGCAAGGACGCAGTATGCAACCCGGCTCAGGAAACAAAAATCACACCCATATTGACCCAACTGTGAAAAACTCGGCGCCTCGGTGGGATTCAAACCCACGCAGTACGGGGAAGGCTTTAGTACAGCCAACGCTCTAACCACCTGAGCTACGAGGCCCCGCCGGACGACGCGAGTTTTATCACACTTGGGTCAAATTACCGCCCAACCTACTGCAACGTCTGGAATCCACCAAATCTGATACAGTAAGTTGACTGCCCAAGCAGGATTTCCTAAGCAATTCACCTAGAATCCACCAGATGACTACTAGGCTCACGTAATTCATTGATATTTTGGCAGATTTTGAATAATTCATATTGACTGCGTGGGTTTTAATCCCACTGAGGCGCCGAAGTTTCACAGTTGGGTCAATATGAATTATTCAAAATCTGCCAAAATATCAATGAAAAACCACATCATCGTGACGCACTGCGTCCTCGCCTTTTTTGTATAATCGACGCTTCCGCGCTCTCGTAACTAGATGGACTGCAATCTACGTCACGTGTGGAAACAAACGAAAAAAGCTGCTAAAAATGCCCAACTTTGCTTGCACCGTCATCATTGGAGCTCGGATTCCTGGTACGCTTTACAAAAATTTAGCGCAAGGACACAATATGCCACCTCAACATTTATTCGAATATTTATCTTCTATCGCCCTGTCCCTTACGCCTTCTATCCCAACCTATAAAACCCGTCTTACATGATGACCCGGTTTCGTTCCCTGAGCCGAATAGCCCAAAAATTGCCACGCAATTTGTGCACCCTAAGTCCATCTGTCGCATTTTTCCTCGCCGGCATTTTTTAGTAATTCGCCTACGTAATACCCGCAGTTCTCTGGCATTTATTTGTGAAGAAACTCCCCCACCCCTCCCACTGACCTTCGGAGGTCTACGGGCGCCTTCCTGCTCTTGCGATCTGCGAAAATGGAGTGTTTTTGTGGAACCCATTTTTTGAACTCGAATCTTTCCAAAACGTATAGGTGCCACTTCAATGTCAAGGAGGACACATAATAAAGGTTCTCGTTCAGCATGGCAAATCTCGTTTTATATTGTTAAACTTAGCATATAAGTTAATTTTATTGATGTACACTCTACTGCTCCAGTGGACCATCAGTGGCAAAGATCCTGGCAGCATTGGTTGAACAAAACCTTCTAAGAAAATTAAAAAGTTATGATCGCTTGCACAAGAAGTTTATTGGTCTAAAGTCTCGGATTCTCGCTCGAACACATCATCCGAGGCAGTTGCAGATAATGGTAGTGGAGGCACAAAAAGTGCGGTATTTGTAGTATGTAGTTGTCGTGGGAGCACACGCGAACTGCAAGTAGCAGCTCCCGCGATTACCGCTGGGGGTCGTAATCGATACGATGGTGACTTGTCAGTCCGCGTCCGAGTCGATAATCGCCGCAATTTCGTCATCCGTGTTGAGTGTCTTCTTGCGAGAATTTCGGCCCCGTCCGTCGAATTTGCCGCCACCTGAGAGCTTTTCTTTCCTTTTCACTGCTGCTGCGTCCTTGGCCATCCGCGTTTGAAGTAATATCCCAGTTTCACCGACGTAGTTGCTCTCTCCGGGGCTTCACCAGATCCGGTAAACGACTCCCGGTGTTTCCTGCCGTGGCAGTGGATTTTTCGCGGCACAGTGACTTGTGCGTGAAGTAGTTTATGGAAGTAGTCGACTTGCACTGGATCTGCTACATTCTTTCCTCCTCCCGCGCCGCGGGCTCGGTGTCTAGGCATAGTCAAGACGACCGAGAACGGAAGGGGACGCAAATGGCTTGCGCGGCCGGACCCGCACCTAGGCGCACCACCACACCTCCTTGTTCAGAACAAATACCTTACCAGAATTTTGGCCAACAACAAAAGTGGGCCAGAAAGACAAGGATGGCACAAGTCACTGGGCAACCATACACACGACCTGTATACCCAGTGGGAGCTCAAGCGCATCCACCAGCGGGGACCCTGTATTTGTCTGGCCCATCACCCTTCAAAGGCCAGGTAACCAGTTAGTCAGCTACCAAGAGACATTACCCATATACATGCACACTCCTCACATGCGTGAGAGTGCCAGAGGTCACGTTAAGAAGGAGCCGACTCGGATGCGGTCTGACAAGCCACCATCGCATCAATTGCGACCCCAGCGGTGATTGCGAGAGCTGTTAATCGCAGTGCGCATTTTGTCCCACGGCAACCACGTGCTATAAATACTGCACTCCTTGTGTCACCATTACCCCTATCTGCGACTGCCGCTGATTATGGGTTTGAGTGAGAATCCGGAAGGTCAGGTCAATAGCCTATTCCAGGCTTTTGCTCTTGAGCTCCCTATTCATATCGATAACCAGAAAAAGAATCAATAATTACATCAGCAAATGCGGAAAGTCAAAAGTTGGCGGTCAGTGTGAGTCAGGCGCAAACTGCCGCTACAATCGTGATTATATGTACAACAGTTTCTCAGCAAATGTGCACCTAGTCTACACTTAAAGGATTCGACAGTTTCGAAAAGAACCACCGCATCAGGAGGTCCGCTCCATGCCCCAATGACCCTGTGAGAGAAGGCGTTCCGTCGGACGTCTGAATGAGCCAGCCTCCTCTGCAGTCTGAAGGGATGACCACGCAGACGGTCAGCCCCGGCCAATTCGAAGAATTCACCAAAGTCAAGGACGCACTCACGGCCTCGGACAATCCTGTAGGCTTGAATGAGATTACCGCGCAGTTGCCTGTAATTGAGAGGAAACAGATTTAGTTCAGTCAGCCTGATTTCGTAAGACAGATGATTAAGATTCTTGACCATCTTCGTAGCCATCGCCTGTACTTCCGGAACTGCTTCCTGGTACTTGCCTGGCCGCTTCTGTCGGCAAAGCTTGCTAAGTTGATTTTGATTGGATAGGATAGTCGATTAGAAAGCAGTCCGTAAAAACTAAGTCTTACGAATGTGTAACTGTGTGAGCGTTGGTCTCAGTAAAGAGTGCCGCATTTGACTTTTTTGGTGTCTCCAGTTTTCGCGGCTCCTTGAAAAATTGCTGCAGTACATATACATCCATCTCTAACGGTCTCTTAGACATACAAAAACAACCAATATTGCGCTCACAAGCCCTGGACAGACTTAGCTGCACAAATGGAGCGAAACAGACAGAGAGTTTTTCTTCATCAAACTGCAGACATTGCTAATGCATGTCGCCATTTAGTAATAACCAGTGACTTTATAGTAACCCTGGCCAAATAGCAGAGTCAAACTGCAAGTTATTGCTTTTTATCACTTGATGCGAAACCTAAATCGCCCCTACTTCCACACCCGCCTAGAAGTATCGATGTGTTTTTTCCCTTTTCAATGCCTATGCTCAGGTTCGTATCAGGTGCTGTCAGGAATTGGCGTGACATTATTGCTACTGTTCGGGTCATTTGATATTAGAAGTTCCATATCTTTCCCTCTCATCAGTTCTACATTGACAACAGCATTTGTTGTTTATTAAAGGTATTCCTAGGTCCTGTGTGCACTAGGGGCGTAAACTCGTAGAGCCCTATTAGAACCCTTCCATATGTTTTCAAGTCGAAGGAACTACTTAATTAGGGCCTCAGAACTTTTTGACTTGCTCTTTAATTCCATTCTGCATATTAAATTCACATTAGACTGAGCTCCTTTTCTCCCCTGGTCTGTATTTCTCCCAGGTGTTTTCACAGATTAAACTGATTAACCAGTTTTTAAAGTCGTTTGCTGTGTTGGGTTATTTCCCGTAGTTAATTAAGACGAGAAATAATCAGACTGTGGAAGTTCAGTCCGAGGAGTCGGATGAGTATGGTAACTTCTAACGTGGTGTCGTTTAAAAAATTAAAGCAGGCCCTATTTCTCATTGAGATATACTCCTTATCCGGACAACTACGAACAAGCAAAATCAGCTGTGATTTGACTGTCATTTAGAGGCTACTTCTAATGAATCCTTTTTTATTGTCCATCAAGCCTCCAGATTCAGTTAATGATCAATGCTTTTAATGCGTGTGACTGCGCGATGAATGCCCTAGTCTCCTGCGACCAGAGCCACGACTTGCGAGTGCATTCTTGACGGTGGAAAGGAGGAGGTTCGAGGCATCTATCTACCTCCATCTCTCTCTCTCCTTGCGTCAGTTCCTTTGCCTGAATGGTGGGCTGTTGCGGTATTAGAGAAAACTTGAGGTTGCTATTTGGCCTATCGGCGAAAGGCGTCCGTCCGCACGCCGATTTGTGCGAAGGCGTCCAACAAAGCTATTCTGGGTCGTGAACGGGAGTATGTATCTTAAACATGTAAAAAAGGGTTTGAAATTGGCGACGTTGGCCTTCCGGGCTTGTCACTTAGTCCCGTCCTCCACTGTTCAGTTAACTCCAGATTTTATGCTCATCACAGCGTCTGCCTTGTCCGCTGACGCCCAGTGCTTTTATGCACCTTACCAATGCCCTTCTGGAAACTGGGCCTGTATCGACAGGATGCAGTTTCTGAGCACTGCATTTGTTCCCAGATCCTGGACTCCCAAAATTCACTTTCACTACTCCATGCTTGCGAAAAGGTTTCACCTCTCTGCAATCAAGACTCGACAGATGAAACAAGGATTTCATTTGTCGGACATTTCGGGCTCATTCTCGAGTCGTTCATCAATCATAAGGACAGATGCTGCGGTCTGATGTCTCATTCAGTAAAGTTGACTTCAAATACGTTAGCCTGATCGCAGCCGTGGAGTTAGCACTCAGTCGGTCGGAAGCGGCGGAGGGAACAAAGAACCCTACATGACGTCCAGTGTCTCCATTTCTCATGACTGCGAGGACACGGAGTCATCCCCAGTGTCGAAAGTGGTAGGCTGAAGGAACTCGGGGCTGTTCGCAAAGTTGACAAAGTCGCTTCCATGTCGTATTGAACCGAACAGACTGCTTCCAGGTTGCGAAGACCCTATTGGTGGATTCCTTGTTTCAATGTCCCATGCGAACCCAATCCCATAAAAATGCTATCGTACGAGATTACTGCGAAATTATTGACTCTGGAAAACTTGGATCCAGTGTTGCCGGTTGACCGGCGACTGGTCCGCTTTTTGGCCTTCCCATGATGTACGAAGTGGGCAACCCCCTCTAGTTCATTTGAGACGCTCCAAATTTAGAACTGGTGCTCTAGCTGTCTCATCGCCTCGAATTTCTGACTGTTGGTTCAGATATCACGATTACTTCATCAACACCACTTTTGGAGAAACCTAAAGAGTAAGTCACCTGCCAAAAGAAGTCGTGGTAGCCTTCGAGCACACCTTCCTCCTTACTTCTATTTCTCAGTATCTGGCAGTTGACACCGCCGAATTACTCCAGCAAAGCAATTACGAGAAAATTTAGGATTACATCCGACGCGCCTAAACCCCCGAGTCAACGGATCCTGTCTCCAAATGGATTTCAAGTCTGACTGAAAAGCCGGCGAGCAAGTAAACAGTATGCCAACGTTCTCTTCGACTTTTGGACTTACTGCTGGTGTGGTTATGAAACAGTTGGAGTCACTGGTTTTCTGGGCTTGGAATAGAGATGAATCCTTCAGGAGTTGACGCCCAAATAACATCCCAACGCCGTCTTCTCGGACGTACAATTTGCGATGGTGGGGAGAGGGGAACAACTGCCAGCTTTCCCTGATATCATTGTCTGTCGTAAAGCTTTTGGTGACATTAAAATTATTCTCCGAGGAAGTGGGAATTCCAAAACACGCCCTGTGCCTCCACGACGACGGCTGAGTTGGCCATAAACAAAGATGCGCTTTTAGACGTATTACAGCGACAGGGAGGACACATTTTTCGAAGTACAACAGCTCTGCCGGTTGTTCAGGGCGAATGGCTACGGAGGCAACTTAGTCAGCTGATACGTTTATAGACGAGATGGGAGATCAAAGCATGACGATTTCACGCTCCCCTGAGCACTTCCAAGAACGTCTCGGAGGCCGTCAGTCGCACTCACGCGCTGCTCGTAAGCAACCAATCGATGAAACCGAAATACCCGCTGCTATGACAGGAAACGCCTGGAGGCGTTTGTTGAATCCGGTAAATTGAGCATGTCGAAGAAAGGGGAAGATTACTCCGAACGTCGACGACCAGTCACGAGTCAACAATGGGGAAGGCTGATATCAGTTCTCAAGTCGCGACACATTCGACTGGAACCTGATGCACCTCCACGTTCAACCAGGCCGGAATTTCCATGACAGCTGAAAACCATGCCCACAGCGGACTGTCCCATTCAGTGTTCGTCGTCTCGCAGTCTATAAATTATCAAGATTGTCTACCCCCTTTGTTCTTATTCCGGGTAAAACTTCGCCTGGGCCGGTTGCTTATTCGCGCGAGGAGGACGTGGACGAACGCTTCCAGTATCCCTACTAGTGAACCCAGCAATCGCATAACTATCCCGCCCAACAACAACACCAGCGGTTAACTCACGAAAATTAACAACTGAAATAAGGGTCGTCATGACATCCTGTACGAATATTTACGATGAGTGTAATGACTGCAGATACTAGAACCCCCGCCCCGCTGGCTGCTTCTCATGTTGGTTTTGAGAGCGGGTTTGGAACGTCATGCGAAAACTATTTTTGCTTCGTCGGTCGAGTCTCATCCTACTTTTCTACCAGTCCACAGCGATCTGTCACTGCGATTACAGACTGACGTTTTAACTTTCTGAAGACCTATCTTGCTTTTAAAAGTTTTACTGCAGTCTCTCCATCCAGCCTAGCATTTTTTAAGCACGAGCTTATTACACTCCTCAGTCGGCGCCGGTCGACGCATGATCATTGCTGCATATGCATTTAACAACATGGAAATCCAACCCATGCTGTCTGAGGATACGATAATTTTGATAGTCATTTGTTAATCGGGTCTGTGTGCGAAGTTGGAAGTCCTTATTACGGATCGCCTATGTTAGAGGTTCTGTAACGTTCCTGGGTAGTTACTTAAAGTATTGTATTAACTTGACTCTGACAAGTCTTTTGTGACTTTAAGGCGGAAGCTTCTAAGACCTCTCGAAAGTTCGGTTATGCCAAAAGTGTGGGAAGTTGACGCGATCGCCTGACGTTTTTGATTTCTGCTCGAATCCATCATCAGAGACAATAGCAGATGCGGGTGGTTCAAGCAAAAGAGGCTGCAGTATTTATAGGATGCAGTCGCCATGCTACCGCATACCTATGAATATACACGGCTCCCACCTCCTCTTCCTCCGGGATCGTTGCACATGGTGTGCTGACTGTTTGATGGCCGGCATTCGCGTCGTTAATTGCTGCAATTTTCATCACTTACGTTGGATGTTGGTGTGATGATTGCTCGACCATCTGACGCACCGACCATGGTGTTGGGAAAAGTGTTCACCTCTGCGCCCCCGGCGCGGCCAATTACTCCGCCTAGGAGAAATCTCAGCACTGAATATGGAAGAGGAAGGTCATCGCACTTGCTAATGGACTGGGAGCCAGTGAACTATGACTCAAGCAAGTCGCGGCTTACGGGGTTGTCACCTCTAGCGAGAATTTCAACCTCGTCAAATTTGAATGCGTGATCGGTTCTCTTCGAATGAACCGCAATTCAGAATTCACATTATGCCTTTCTTTTGGTCAGTAGATACTGAGGAGATGCTGGCTCTCGCAATGTGACCCCACTGGACAATGTTTTGTTAGTTTTTGGGAAACCCAGAGAAGTTCCACACGAGCATCGATAATTTCCGGAGTCAAATTATCTCAAGTGATTTGTAATTGGTGAGGACGGCGCAGGTGGCATGAATATGACCTCTAAGAAACCCAACATTTTTTTCAGTTTACAAACTGGTTTGCGATTTTATCCCCTTCTCATGCTTCTGCAATCTCACACAGGTAGTCACGTTAGTTCGAGAGCTTCGGCGCACACTGTATGCCACTGCCCCACGCACTCATCGATAGGCTTACAGGAATTGCCCACAGACGGATGCACCCAGTTCAAACTACCTTTGTAAGATGGCACCTTGAAAAAGTTCTCTCACGCTATGCGATGATGGTAAGAACCAACTTCAATAAGATGCCCTACAAGTTGACATGGGCAGTTAATAAGTTCCCGTTACTGCCCTTACCACCCACCGTGCGGGTTAAAAAGCCCTACTTTAGTTGTGATCCAGTCGATAGGGATAGCGCGGAGAAGCACGCTCTCACCAGATGACGTTAACCACTAACAACTCGCAGTCCGGATTTAACCTCACGTCGTGCCTAGTTTCTTGCGCGCGCGCGCGCGCACGAAGACAAGAACGTGCGAACAAATTGGGTTTTAGGACAGTTACTCAGTTCCCACACCCATACTTTTTCCGTATCCTCTCCCTTAACATAAAGTGCTTCTTCTGTTAGCGTTGGAGGAGAAAAACCCCCACAAGAGCGTGGGCTTTCCAGCATACATGCCCACGCATTGTCCACAGTCGGTTAACAATCTTGTTAAGGGATAATCTCTGCCCACACTATCTGATGCTACCCACAAATTGACTTTTCTCTCCCAATTGAAAGTGACAAGTGCGCTTGCGTCGGCTTGGCGAAGCTCAGTTATTTTCTACGGATTTTTTCAATTTTCTAGTGGTGGGCTTCATGGGGTGATGAGCCTAACAGCCTTTTCTTTTTAATTACGCCAATGGCAGAGGGTAGGACTCCAACTGACTTGGGGTTGCCTGTGGTTAGTGTCATATGTTAACTGGTGGTAGACTGGGTTTTTCGGGTGGCGTAACACACAGGACGGAGAGCAAGAAGATACAGAAAAAAAATAAGTTACTGCCGTGCTTCTTGTGCTATGCTGTCATATATCAAAGACAGTGGGCACGACAATTTAAAAAATAGACAAAGAGCAATTTTAAAAATAACGGAGACAACGGTATAGAAAAGGGCCCCACTTAGCTATCAGTAGACTGCTGATCGTGTCGTATGCGGTTGTATCTTGGCATACATTTGCAGGCTGTTGCAGAAATTACACTGCCAACAACACTTACTCCCCACGACCTCACACCTTAACTTGAGATTAGCGACTTTGTAAAATTTACTTTTTGGTTGTTGTTTAATTACTATTCTCATTTCCGCTGCCGCACAATATCGTAGCACAGGACTTTCGGTATAAATCCATGCAATTTCTGTGTTTTCTTCCATTTTTTCAGCTTACTGTCCAGCGTGCTGCCCCACCCACAAAACGCCCTTTACCACGAATCGCAGTCTACTGACAGTTATGTGGGGTCCTTCTCTATACCCTTGGCATAACGGATTCTGAATCAACCGCCGCCTGCAAGTTTACGCTAAGTCAAGAAGCCGGGGAAATTTTGACTAATAAGAACGGCGAGTAATAAGTGATGTTTGCATTCACACGGAACTTTAGTTGCTTGCTACGTGGGGTCGTACACCCTCAATTACGTTTGAAAAATACGGGTCTGTTGGGGAGGGCATCACTGTTTTGGAAAGGGTCAGCTGAAGCATGAAATACGTGCGCATTCCAACGCATGGATTCTGTGGCACCTGAAACATTATTCGTCTGGATGGAAGATTCAGCGGCGCTGCGACAGTAACTCCGGATACTCTACAGTTGGCAAAAAATGAGCCAAATATTTCGTGTTTTTGCACCTATTCGAATGTGTTTTAGCACTTGACCTAGCTACTTTTGTGGAAGACTTTGTAGAATATTACAGGAATAACTGCGTACATTCCACTACTACCTGGGTACGCATAGACCTTAAGGCTAAAGTACACTGTGAAAAACACCACATGACCAGTGTATGAAGGTGCACCCTCTCGTACGTATGCCAGGTCTTTTTTCTAAGAGTTAGTGCGTCTTCCGGCACAAAAAAAGGTTTTGCTTGTCCTGCTACGCGCACCGATGACATTCAAAATGTGCTGAAATCATTAGCATCAAGTAAAGCCATAAAGTACTTCCTGAGCAATAACTACTGCCAATTCTGTAAAATCATGCTAGGCTAGTTAATATATCGCTGAAGGCTGAATTCCTGTGGAAATTCGTCCCAGATACCTAGGACGATCCTACCTGTAGCATGGTTTTTTCTAGTGATATAATTTTTTAAAGGAATTAATCTCTGTCATCATTTCTAAATTCGTCCATCAGTGCAGACGAAGTTTTTATTTGACTACTTTAATCAAATGAATACTGTCTGAATTGAATACTTACATTAGGCTATTTGGATTCGCCATACCCCCAGGCAAGATGTCATACCAGAGGCAGTATCTACCGGCAAAGCACATCGCGTTCGAAACCAACACAAACATGTTAAGGCGTTGAAAGTTGTGAATGTCAACTAATAATTGAAACCAAAGTTCTAGGAGCATAATCTCATGCGCCTCGATAAAAAATATTTGATAAGGACTTCTATGTTATCAAATCTGCTTTATTGGAAAGATCTGATTAGAAAAAGATCAGCTAAAGCATAAGACGTTCATACCGACCGGAGTTTGTGAGGTAGTTTACGGCGGATCTAGAGAAAATTGCTTAGAGTTTTGTTACAGTTTGGGACCTATCACATGAGAGGCGTCGAAACTTACGAACGATCGTTGATCACTTGTAAACCGACGCTAATGCATGGGCTTAAAATCCGATGTTAGTAAATGCCAATTTTAAGGAAATTAAAACATAACAGAAATGTTACGTTGTTTAGCAGTACCAATTTTTTAGAGAAGCAAATGGTTGTAATCATGTAAACATCTCTTTTCGATGTACTGAATATCTGTCCACGCAAAAAATGGGTAAATATGACGTCAGAAATAAAACAACGCTTAAAAATAGCGCCTTAGTGAAATCTAAATCTAATACCATTCAAGAAATAGTGTAATTTCGGGTACGGCGGTTTTCAAACAGCCCACGTTATGAGTATACAGTAGGAGGGCTAACTCGTGAAATGTTAACGAAACTACGAAATGCTTTTTTATTTTGAAAAGATTAATTGAATGGGGTTGTAAAACTAATAATTATGCAGCATAGTCTATAATTATTCAGTTACGACAGGATGCCGGCTTTTGAACGAACATCTTCGCTGCTGCATGTAAAAACAACACTCTGTAAAACCTGACTACTTATGTAGCATGCATTACCCTCAATGATTTTCGATGCCCTTAAAAATCCAGTTATTTTGCATGGAAAACATGCGTAAAAATATACATCTTTCTGCTCATCCGGTAGAAAGTCACGTTTTTTTCCAACATTATACTCGAAAGCAGGGTAAAATGCGGTTTTAAAAAAGTTTCTAACTGTGAGATTTTTTAATACCGTGAAATGGCCGTTCATAAAACGCCAGGTCTCCGCATTTACCAATATGGCTTGTAAAGCTAACAATATGGCTCAAGTCCACTGCCAAATTTTATGAACCCCATATGATCTCTTCTTACTACTGTGAGAAATGTATGGTTATCCGTGCGCGCCAAATAGAGTGCTTGTAGTTTGGAAACCCTGAATTTAAGTGTGACGGCAAGTCGGATTCGAAATTATTCGGGAATTGGAAATGTTTTTGAAAACCGAATGAAAACGTTTCTTCGAGTATAAAATTGAAAGAAGACGTAATTTTCTAATGAACGGGCAAAAGAATGAATAGCGTATCAGTTTCTGTCATCGGGTTTCGTGAGACAGGTCACGCACTGTACTTTGCCCAACTGCCGGCTTTGCAAACGCTGTTCGAATTAATTTTTTTCTCATATCCTGCAGCCATAGAAATTAACTAGGGGCTTTTGGTCTCGTCAGGATTTTTAAACATCTACTCACGGCTTAAATTTTCCTCCTCTCCGACTCTCACTCTCCTTGTAGTCGCACGCTCGAATCACAAAACAGATCCTTAACGTCCGTAGTCGTCTCTCCGAAGTTCGACCCATTGAGCTCAAACTACAGTACATTTCGCGCTGGCAACAACTCACCGGCAACGGAGTCATCTACTTTCTGGCTCGTTTCGAGACCACTGTACCGCTGGGGGCGGCTCTTGGTCTACCCCCGCAAACCGACTCTGACGGTGCAGTCCGCTTCTACTCCTACTCTGCCACCACCACCACCTTCGGTCAAATCCATCACCAGCAACTGAGCACAGATCCGGATTCTCGACAAGTCACCGTCTCAGTGAGCCGACGACCCGAGGTTGTGGGCATCGGATGCGGCCGTGTGGCGCGTTACGACCAGACTACTGGCGAAATCCACGCCGCCTGGCGTCTAGACAGCGTCCAGGGCTGGCACGTCAATCGTGAACTCAACGAACTCGTCCTGTTGCTGGCACCCAGTCCCGAGGATGTCGCAGCAGCCGGCTCCACAAGCCCCGCCAGTGAGCCGCGGGGTGGACGTGTCATAATTCGGCCGCTTGAGGTGACCGTACAGAAGGTTGCCGAGGCTTTGGGAGCCAATGTCTTCCTCAGTCTCCGCTCCCCCACAAAGAGTCAGGAATTGGACGAAGCTCGTTTCTACAAGCTGATTGGTGCACCCCGCAACAATGCTCTGGCTTTGCCCGTTGTGTGATGACATCGTCTCGTCAGCCCTATTTCTTTCTCTCTCTCTCTTTTCATCCTTTTTCGCTTTTCGTCTCCTCCTCTCCCAGGCCCGATCTACGTCTCAGAACAGACCTGCGTTTCTGTAAAAATCGGCTTTGTCAGACCAAATCCCTTCCCATCGCCGAAGATTTTGCCCTTTGCGCCGTCGAGATCTATCCCTCCTTGAATTCGAGCGGCACGCATGCAAATGACTGAAAGGCAGCCCATGCTTTTTCGGGTGTCCTTTTCGCGACTTCTCCTGTTCCTTCAATAGCACCAGTTGCTGCAGTCTCCGTTTTCGATTAGACAGACGGAGACGCTCTGTTTCGAACAAATGTTCCGGGCATTTTTATTCGCTTATCACACTCCTTCCAGAGTCCTCTGTGTGTGAGTCCGGCTTTTGATCCCTTTTTAGTTTTACTATGAAACCCAAGTAGACAAGTGCAAACAACGCCTCTCCTTCTTCTCCCCAAATCAGTCCTTTCCCATATATATGTATGTATACTTTATGCATATAATGGAACAACGTATACGAGCGGTTTAAACTGTGTCCAGCATCGTCTTTCATCCTCTGGTCCACGCGCTTAAGTCAAGTTTACTTCTTCTTTAATTTCTCTTGCCTCCTGCGTCTTCGGCGATGACCGCTTTGCGAAATACCTGCATGACTTTGCCAGCTATGTATTTTACTGCGCCAGTTAAGTATATTTTGATTTCGAAATAAATCTTGAGTTACTATTGCACCCCCCCCCCCCCTCAGTCCTAAACTTCGGATGGAGCTCTTAAGGTGGAGTGTCTATGGTCTATGTTTGTTTTGAGCACCCTCGTAACTCTGACCAATCACTGCGTGTCCCAGACAACATTCAGACCAGTAACTTCCGCGCAGTCACCAGTTTGCCGTCGTCGTTGTTTACTAGAGCTAGCCTCTGACTTACGTCATGTATAATTAGAGGTCGCGTAAGGCTAATAGGCATTTTGCCGGAGGAAGGAATTGTATTGGCAGAATGTTATTACCGACAAAGACAAAGAAGACTGGAATGGCAATTTCTGACTTATTAGCCGTCGTTGGTCATACCCAACCCTAGAGTGTGAAATACCAGGGGCTCAATCCCGCGACCTGTTAGTTAGAAGTCCAACACCTCCAACCACTGAGCCATGGGCTCGTTGTCCTGTCGGATTTGATCGGGAATGTACAGTGGTAGAGGGGCGCTCACCGATCGTTCATACGGAACGGAATTGCATTGTTGCGTCTAGGCGAAGTTGGGTGGTCACGGCCGAAATGCTCTGTGGTAACAAGTGTAAACCTAGTAATTAGTAGGCGTATGTGAAATATTTCAAGGCCTGGTCATTAGGTTGTGTAGCTATTGGGTTATCGGGTGTTGAATTCCATATCTCTGGTTACGTGGGGAAACTCCGACCGCAGTGTACATGATTAATTAAGATGCGCCCGCTTTTATACGAGTATTTGTCGATGATTGGATGCGATCAAATGACACAGCTTTGGCCGACTGAGTTTGCCCTCATTTGATGTGCATCCGCACGTGATTCATCGGAGTGAAATTACTCCCCCAAAATGGAGTGGTCCACGCTGAAGAGTTTCCCACGGATTTTTTGCACCAGTTCAGTTGCAGCATGTGCGAGTGTCTGACGCCATGGGGGAACCAGCGTTCCCTTCTGTCTAGACTGGCTAAACGACCCCCCCCCCCCCGGGACCGCAATTTTGGACACCCCACTTGGCCTGCTAGTAAGACAAGACGCAGTGGCGGGAATGTTGGTACATCTATGATCCCGACTGTCAATTTTCACCCTTCATCCCAAAGAGGTGGGTTAGCGCATAGGAGTAGATCTTCTATGCGGTAGTGCTACGTCGTTCAGAATAGGCGCTATAGGCAGTAAACAGATGGAAGAGCCGCAGCATTCATTGACTTAATATACTGACGAGGTGGTTTTACAAACGCGCCTCAGCTGCGTGTGAGCGTCCAAATAACGCTTAATCACAAGACTCCTATCTTCAAAGAGCTTTTAATCATAAACGAAGGGCTGGATTAATACGCGGGATGGATAAAATATACGAATTTCTTGATAATCTTTCCTGGTGCCTTCGGCCGGAGCATCCGAAATTCGAGCCTGAACCCAGTGGATCACTGGGAGTTTAGCTAGAATAGATTGGTGAGTGTCACTTTCATTGATGCGTTATGGCACTCCGGCCTGGTCAAAAGGTCTGAAAGCGCGTACTATGCCAGTGTCAGGAAACCATGGCCCTCGCAGCCTGGTATTCGCTGGCGGTCCCCTGACACCTGGTTAACTGCCGGTAGATGCGCTTGCGCTCCGGATAGGTACACAGGTGGTGGGCATAGCTGTCCAGTCATCCTCGTGTGAAAAAGAGGAAGAAAGGTCGACCCCGGAACATGTCTGTTTATTGTTCTGAGCTTTCCAACTCGTGCAAGAGTCTGTGGCGAGGTACCGGACTAATTTACCTTTGACAATTTAGTTCTATTTTCTTTGACCGGATTGCTTGTCTGAATGTGGCGAATTACAACACACCTTTACAAGCCACCTTGCGGGCCTGCTTTGCTGTCGCGCTCTGTTGTCAGGTTACTTAACGTTCAGAGTCTATATTATTCACTGCTCAGTTTAACTTGCTGTCTTTAAGGCTATGGACTCGTGAGATATAACTTGTTAGTTCATGAGTACATTACCATTTACTTCAAGTCCATTGTCAGAGACAGTAGCAGCAACAGAACAAGCGACATTTATAAGGCCTGTAGGCCTATTATTGACCGACGGCGCAAGACTGGAGGTGACTACGTAGAACTTTGTAAGCTGACGCCAGGTCGATAAATCGGTTGGCTGAGATTGAGGGAGATGGGTACTGCATGTACAAATACCCCACCTAGAGTGGGGAATGCTTTCGTAACGTCTGCTGGACTACGAAGTGCTGGGATGCAGTGCTGTGGACAACTGTAGTGAAGGGCCGTGGATGAAGCTGGCGTGGAAGGCAATGATCGGGTGAAGGACCCTAAACACACGCGACCAGCCAAAGGTGCCTGTCTTACGGGAAAGGTGGTAGTAGGGGTTGTACGGGCGGGGCCTATGCATGCATAGAGGAATGGCAGAATAAGCATACATAATTGGTAAATACGTTTTTCGGGTGAGGAGATTTACTGCATTGACATATAGCAACCCCTTCTTTGTTTGACTACTAAATTGCTCATTCGACGCCGCACTCTCACAGTCTCCGACGATGGCTTCCTGTAAGAGACTGAAAACTCGGACTAACACACGTGCTGTCCCAATGACCGCGCGTCCATCTTCTTTACAGTATAGCAAGTAAGCCATTCAAACCGCGGGATTAAAAATTCCGACAAATTTGCAATTAAATGTGTTCTGCTTTGATTCCAACTTCCTTCTGTTTCCTTTGTCTTCAGCAAAAAGTGCATTGCTGCTAAACTAACTCGAGAGGCGGGGAGGAAATCAGTCTAGAAGAAAGATGCCAACAACTTTAATGAACACTCATAAGTGTACACTAAAGGAGACTCGTTTTCTAAGTAGGCAGAAGTTGATTATTTAAGAGTTAGAAGCAGTAGCGAACAGACCGTCGTTTTGGTGCCCCTGATTTCCTAACGACCCGAACATGCTCATTTCTCAGTCCCCAACACAGCGTTAATCTTGCAGATGACGGCGACAGTCCACAAGGCTGACAGATCGTAAATTCTGCTCGCGCAGTCGGACAGTTTCGAGCCCGAAGCTCGGGGGCGTCTGCGCAGTGGATAGGGGGGCCGCTGTGCTGCAAGATGACGTCGGTGGAGCGACTGCCCAGTAGCCGGGGGGCGTCATTGCGTCCACTGGTACACCGCCACTAGCCACCGTCTCAGAGCGCACTCTAACCCCAAAACCGTTGGTGTAGGAGGCAAGTCCTACGTTTTAGTTGTGCTGGTTTCTGATCCTTGAGGAAATGTTACTATTTGTGATCCTTCGCCTCATGTAGCGACCACGGCCAGCCATCTTCAACGGCTGTCGAGTACTCTCCACACTCAGCGCCCCCAGGCCCGCAAACTGCCCATCCCTGTGCATTCCTCTCCCCCCTCCCCCTACTGCTGGCAGTTCGATGCTGCCTTTAACAACGACTGGATTTGCATCCCGTAATATCAGCACAGAACACCTCATCGAGCTGCAGGGTTTTGGCTTGTATTTCGGGCATACAGTCACAGAAACAGCCGTATTCGTGGTTAAACCTGTTCTTACTAGTTCCTTGAGGCGAATGGCCCTCCACTCAGGCTATCTTATTCGAAAGGGCCATTTTTTCGTTTTGGACGGTTTTATGAACCTAGATCGATCACCGTTTCCACTTTAAACTGTATACTTCTTTTTGTATTGTTTAAAGTGCTTATATCAGACACAAAGTAGTACCTGCTTTTTTAAAACTTTGATATTCTTTTGAAGTTCAGTGGTTACCAGTTCCGTTAGTACCACCAGTGGGTCGTAAGTTAACTGGTATGCTAACGGCTGAGCTCGAATAATTGACACCAATTTGTCTATGCTGAAGAAGCATCACCGAGTCATCTGGCTCCTTGAAGAATACATATAATTGAGCAACCATTGCGTTGATCAAATGAGCCTTTTTGTGGAGAAGATTGCACCAGACCTTACCAAGACAGTTCCTCGGTAGTCAACTGCACACTCCGCCGCCTCCGTTCAAAGTCCTGTAGGGTCGAGGATATTTCAGTCTACTGGTCACTTCCCCAAACACACGCACACTCATCCAGACAACGGCAGTCGTTTCTGTCTCGTCTAACGCAACACGCCCGTTGGACACCGGACGTCTGAATTTGCTCCCACGAACACCCAACAGCCATTCACACCTGAGATTCGCACACCCTGTAACTGTCGGCATGTGCTCCGACCTCGCCGGCGGGTAGCACTGTCTGGGACAGAATAAATCCCTCCTTCTGATGTCTTTCGAATTTCCCTGCAGTTAATCGGGCATGGCCTAATAACTGCGACCCTTGGGGCGCATGAACATCGTAGGAGCCGCAATCCCTCCACTTGCATGGAATCTTAGAGGTTGCCTTTGCGTTGAGACCATTTTGGAATAGTGTACAGTAGGTGGGCTAACTCATGAAATGTCTATTGAAATTCCGAAATGCGTTTTCGTTTCTATACAATTAATTAAGTAGTGTTTTAACATTAGTCAATCTGCGACATAATTATATAATATTTCAGTTACCTCAAGATGCCGGCTTCCGAATGAACTTCGTTCCGGCTGCATGCAGAAACTACACTCTGTAAAAAATGACTACTTGGATAGCATGAATTTTTCTCATTGATTTTCGATGTCCTTGAAAATTCAATTATATTTCATGGAAAACATGCATAAAAGTATTCATTATTTTGCTCATTTGGTAAAGCATTACGTCTTCCTCTATTTTTGTCCTCAAAGGAAGGACATAATTCGGTTTTCAAAAACCTTTCCTATTCCCGAATAACTGTGGACCCGCTCTACCGTTACACTTGGATTCAGGGTTTCCAAACTACAAGCCGTATATTTTCCGTGTACGGAAAACCACACATTTCTCTACGGTGCTAAAGGGGGATTATATAGGGTTCATAAAAGTAAACAGTGGATTTAGTTCATATTGTTAACTTTGCAAGCCACATTGGTAAATGCAGAGACGTTCCGATTCATGAACGGCCTTTTTACGGTATTTAAAAGTCCCACAATTAGAAACTTTTTTAAAACCGAATTATGTCCCTCCTTCCAGCATAACATTGAAAAAGAACAAAATTTTCTATCGATTGAGCAAAAGAATGCATATTTTATGCATGTTTTCCATGAAATATAATTGAATATTCAAGGGCATCGAAAATCAATGAGAAAAATTCATGCTATCCAAGTAGTCATTTTTTACGGAGTCTAGTTTCTGCATGCACCCAGAACGAAGTTCATTCGAAAGTCAGCATCTTGAGGTAACTAAAATATTATAAAATTATGTTGCAGACTGACTAATTTTAAAACCCTTCTTAATTAATTGTATCGAAACGAAAACGCATTTCGGAATTTCAATAGACATTTCATGAGTTAGCCCACCTACTCTACATAAACATTCGCCTGCCGGTATTACGTCCATCACACCCATTCTTGGACGGATACACGCACTATGTGCATTAGTGTCGACAGTGCAGGCGGATGGGGGTAAGAGGGACGTTGTCTCCTACCCCCTTAACTGTCATTTAGGCGGACAATTTTGCTAAAACCGTCTCAACGGACAAAGCTCTATGGGGCGTTCCCTTCGCAAGAAATCTACACTCAGCATACTGCTGGCTTAGCAAGACTGACAAGTTTTCACCGGACGTTTCGCTCTCGACTGAAGTGCATGCTAAATAAGTCAATTATAACGTTCGCGTGCTGTTCAGGAAAGGAAGCGATTACTTTTCCTTGCCATTATCTTGGTCAAATATGGCGCCATGCAAATGGTTCCCGCTTGCTGCAGTTAAATACCCGATCACTTTTCATTCACTTCGGCATAATTCTTCTTCTGTAGGCTTGAGATCTGCGTTCCTTGCGCAGTCTTCGTCGCTTCACAGGCCAGTCTGCAGTTTCTTCTCCACAGTAGTGAAATTGCGATACCAAAAGGAAAATGCCTTCACCAGGTGAGGTGGATTTGTAGGCGCATCTTTCAGGTGTCGAAACCAGCCACCCAGACTGGAGGGACTTGTGCACAGCAAATGGGGGTCGCGCGCAGCCTGACTGTCGCAGGAAAGTCGTCTGTGTCATCCCCGTTTCCATTGGTGGACTTCTGAGCCAGGCCAGTCTGAGTTGTACGAGAGGTTTTACCGGCTGTTTCGAGATGCGCCCTGCGTAATAGATGATTCGTTGCGTGCTGCGTCAGCTAGTTATCGCTTCGGCTCCTTTAACCTCGTCTCTGATGACTTCCTGGGAGTTATTGACATCGTGCGATCTGGTGACTGCTGTGCTGGAGGGCCTTACCACTCTCGTGCGCATACGCAAATCCGCTTGTATAGTAGCAAGTGCACACTGTTATTGTTTGTCTTGCTACAGATGAGCAGGTTAAAGAAGGTAAGTCGAAGGTCCCATCCGCAGCCGACAGCGATTTTCTATACGACATACTAGATGCATCCAAGTCCCGCGCGTTTTATAATTTGCTCTAGGCCGGCAGTTAGAGCGTCGTTGCCGACGATGTTCATCGTGGGTTCCACGAAAACGTGAAAGCAGGGACGATGACTTGCGCGTCAGGAAGCTTATACCGACAGTAGAATCGCGCAGCAGCTATCGCGCTCCCTCACCGGTGAATCCGGTGTGAAGACGATGTCAAGATGGCTGGAGGCGGGAGAGGGCGCACAGGTGGCTAGCACCACGAAAACCCGCACCTAGGCGTACAACCACAACTTCTGACCCGCAACAACAAAAAGAGAGAAGCTCGGACTCCACTTAGCGCGGTCTGGGCGTGCAGCTGGACGTGTCACCACACGTCAATGTCAAAATTTGCTTTGGGTGCACTTTCTTGATAAGGCTCCCCTCTGACCTCCTTCTAGCCCCTGTGTTGGTCCAATGTATCCACCGCGTGACCCGCTTTAGAGGTAAGAGACCTGTGGAAAGAACTGTTAAATGCCTGGAAGCCACTGCATGAAGCGCATGAGCACAAGTAAAACTGACCTTCTGGCCGATTCTTATTCTTGTGGTATCTATATGTGCCTTAAATAATGTCTGCCTAAATTGGCAAAATGATGCAGAAAGGTTAAAACTTAGATTGGCGGATGAACCCCGATCAGCTGATTGCGTCCCTACGATCCATGTGACCGGAGAATTCAGCGAGGGGGAATTGCTGCGCAAAGGGTTTCGGTATATGACTGGCTCTAATCTGCATTAGTCCCTGTGACCTATTGGTCTCTGGCCATGGCAAATACGGGAACTGTACAAAGACCTTCAGTGCGCACCGTATCAACGTAGGTAGTCCAATTGCTATCAAACTCAAGACGGGGAAGACGCAAGTACAATGGCTCCCGACCACAAACTACCTGTTATGTCTTCGTTATGTTCAAATGGAAGCTAGGAGAAGCTTGATGGGGAACATCCAATTGTCCTTGATACTCTGTGTCTGCACATTTTTTTCCAACAATTTGTGCGGCTGCTGATAGGTTTGGTCAGGGAACCTCATTCCGGCAGGTACTAGACATATGGATAGACCGCAGAAGCTGCTTGACTTTACTGTGGGGGTTAGAACCAATTTATCGGTGCATATCGGTTAAAACCGGTGACTGGACAAGTCAACCAAGCCGCCCAGCATATACATGCGCTTACTAATCAATTTATTCTGGGCATCTGTCGGCTCGACAACCAACTAAAAGAGTCATCCTGCCTGTTTTAAATTCTGCGGTCGCACATGTTCGTTGGGGAATTATTGCAGTCCTATTACTCCCCGCGACGGCTTTTACGAAGCGGATCTAGAATTTTATCCAGTTTCGTCTCGACATTAACCTGTCTTCATCCTCGTCTGAAAGCGAACTAGTGTGAAAATTTTGAAACTGTGAGCTTCAACGTACTGCCAACGGCAGGCTTTTCTTCTTTCGCGCGAATCCATGCTAGCGCACTTGTTTTTTAAACAAGGCAAAAGGTGATGGACTATGCTTAATTGAATGACGTCATAAAATTTCATGACCTCCTATTCAAATGCGCACGTCCAGTACTTACTGATAAACCAATAGGGAAAGACTTATAACGACCAAGTATGAGCGGCTTTCAGAGTACTTTGCCTTTTACATTCAGTTTTTTTAGTCTGGTGAGCGGAAATCTGCGTCGCACATCAAAATTTCATCGTAGTTCCCCTCCCACATCTCCTCACCTCTCACCTGCGGTCGTCCATTTACCGCTTATATGTTAAGTACGCTTATGATGTGGTTGTCGGCCTCCCTTTTAAAGATACAGGTAACGATAGGATGTACGACCCCCCAGTCAATGGCAACTCCAAAAATATATCCTAAAATTACTGTAGACATCACTTATTATTCACCGCTCCCACTGTTTGAAATTTCCTTCCCTTCCTGACTAAATGTAAGCTTGCTAGCTGCGCTTCATTCAAAGTCCGTTATTTTTTTTAAAAAAAGGGTTTTTTGTTTATTGTTTAATTGTTACGCTGGCTTTCTTTGCCAAATGACAGCGTATGATAAGACTTTCAACTGGAATTTATGTATTTTCTGTGTCAACTTGTTCTCTGTCCTGTATGTTGCCCCACCCGTAAAACCCCCTCTACCACCATTCAACATATAGCACGGTCCACAGGTTAGCTCAAGCTAATTGAGGGTCCTACAGCCTATCGTTGTCAAAATCCGACTTGTCTTCAGTTTTTGAAGCATGGCCTAGATCATGTTCCTGCGTGGTCGTTGGAACATTGCCGTCTACTTACTAACTAAAAATTGGTCTACAGTGGGTTTCAACTGCGAAACTCTCCCATTCCCACATGCTTTGAAACTCTTCCTGGTGAAATAACATCTTTCCAGTAGCCAGGTGCTACTCTGTCTTCATATCACTCAATTCCCTTCATATAGAAATCGTTTCTGCTAAGATTCGTATACTTGTTTATTAGATTCGGCGTTTACGGAATCTACAAAGCCTGCATTCTTCCTCTCATTATTTATTATCCTCCTTCCATTTTTCTGTTTTGTTTAAATAAATGCACCCTCTTTAAAAACCTGTCCCTTGGATTCACTTTTCTACCGACGGTATTCCTTTGGTATCATAATGCAGCGACATTTTACAGCAGAAAGCGAACTGCCGACCGAATTAGGGATGATGCTGTTCGTCCCCCCACACCAATCTGAATTAATTACGGCAAAATTTCTCCGTCCCCCGTGTCATGGCATTCGGCGTACTAACGCTCCGTATTTCTGACGTAAAGACGCCGACATTCAGAAACTAGGATTCCATCTGGCCCCATAATATCTGTATCCATTCAAGTCCTTATCATTTATTCATTTATTTGGACTGTTTTTGAGTTACGGAACTTCCCGATGGAAGAATCAAGAGACAGTTTGGCGAGCATACGTCTGCTTTCGACGAATTTGCCTTTCAGGATTGTACATTTATGTTGCCGCGGAGAGAAGTAATAAAAGGATGTGGCGAGTAAAAGATCATGCTGTGGTTCAGGTTTGGGAATGAGGAGTAAAAAACCGAACCAGGTAATTATATCCGAGCGGCTGACTTATCGGCTTTGGACCATGGCAACTGTGAGCCCTGTAAGAACCAACAAACACTGTCCCAGTAGCTCTGGATAGGCAGAATGTTGTTACCGACAAAGACAAGGGAGGCTGTAGTGGCCATTTCTGGCTTATTAGCCGTCTTCAGCCAGTCATACCAAACCTCGAAGTGTGGAACACCTGTGGCTCGAACTCGCGACCTGTTAGTTAGAAGTCCAACGCCTCTAACCACTGGGCCACGGGCCCGTTGTCCTGTCGGTTTTGAATAACTTGACAGAAAGTTTTAAGTCACTCGAAAGGTCTCTCTGGTCCGTTGTCAAAGCCTACCATGCTTGTGAGGATAGAGCTGTTGGCGTCCTTTATTTTACCCTTTCTTAACCACGCTGGAAGATGTTTTTTATTCGTTTGGACAAATGCCAACTCGTGCGGTCAGTGCACACACACGTAAGAACGATCAGTGAGCGCCCCTTACCACTGTATATTCCCGATCGAAAACCGACAGAGTAACGGGCTCGTGGCTCAGTGGTTAGAGGCGTGGACTTCTAACAAACAGGTGGCGAGTTCGAGCCTCGGGTGTGCCACACTTCGGGGTTGGGTATGACTGGCTGACGACGGCTAATAAGCCAGAAATGGCCATTTCAGTCTCCCTTGTCTTCGTTGGTAATATCATTCTGCCTATATCATGCGCCGCTGTGCGGCTGCTGGTTGGTCACGAGAGAGTCCATAAGGCACAACGGAACGAGTGAGTTCCGTAAGAACGATCGGTGAGCGCTCCCTACCACGTATATATATGGAAGAAGAAGGTAAGGCGATCTCTGGGGAGGAAGATTTAATCATCTGACGTTTGGTACTCGTACTCGAGCACATCATCGAAGAGAGGCCAAATGAGAAATAATGGTTTAAATAGACCATTCGCGCTCGCACCTGACAGGTCGACCCTGCTCTCTTCTTATTGGCCCTTCTCTCGCGCGCAAGTGGTGCCTGATGGCTTCGTATGGCGTTGGTAGGTCGATACTGCGGTCGATTGGGTTGGCGTCTGATTTCCAGGCCTCGATTACTTTTCTCGCCAGCATGCTTTCGGCTCGGCCGAACACTTGGGCCTCGTCAAAGTCGAACACGTGATTATTCTCTAGACTGTGCGTGGCGACGTGTGAGTGTACATTCTTTCGCTTTACGGATAAGGCGTGCTCATGTACGCGCGTGCGCAGTCGTTTTTCCGTCATGCCGCAGTAGTTGGCCAGACAGTCTAGACATTTGACGCTTTAAATGACGTCTGACGTGTCTGCAGTTGGTGGCCGGTCCTTGGGTTGCATTAGTAAACGCTGGATGGTGGCCTCCGGTCGGTGTCCAACGCCCACGCTTAGTGGCCTTAGCATGCGATCAGTAGCTTCGGAGACGTTTCTCACGCAAGGCAGAACGTGGGAGATTTCAGGTCTTTGCATGTTCTCACGGTCGGCCCTCGTATGTCTTTGGTATAAGCATATGTTTACAAAACTGCGCGGATATCCATTGGCAGGAAAGAGGTGCCATAGGGTTTCGCGCTCCCGCAACTTCTCACCTTCTGTGCTGCAGTATGTGTGTTGATGCGGCGAAAAAGCTTCCGGACGCAACTGCGTTTAGGTGACAGGGGATGGTTGCTGTTGTAGTGGAGAATTTTATCCGTGTTTGTAGCTTTTCGAAGACACCAGTCTGGAGGGTTCCGTCTTCCTGCCTCGATACCTGGACGTCGAGGAAAGGAAGCACTCTATTAATTTCTTCCTCCATGGTAAATTGGATTTGAGGAAAAACCGAGTCCAAGTCCCCTCTGCTATCATAGCTTGGCCGACTTCGGCCTGGTAGGTGGTTGCCTGTTCGTGACCCCTATCGCCCATACGAAGCTTGTTTGCTTCGGGAAGCCAATGGATCGGTGTGCGCCCATTCGTGAGTGAATAAATACCCGATCTGCAGCGACAGAAAATGGCAGGTGGCGAGGCACTGATGAACTTCGGTTCGATGAAGTGCTTATGACCCATCTGGTAGACCCCAATGGTGAATTAACTGCGCCGCTGTGCGGCTGCTGGTTGGGCTCGAGAGAGAGCTCTTAAGGCACAACGGAACGAGTAAGTTCCGTATGAACGATCGGTGAGCGCCCCCTACCACTGTATATTCCCGATCGAAAACCGACAGGACAACGGGCTCGTGGCCCGGTGGGTAGAGGCGTGGACTTCTAAACCAACAGGTCGCGAGTTCGAGGCTCGGGTGTTGCACACTTCGGGCTTGGGTATGGCTGGCTGACGACGGCTAACAAGCCAGAAATGGCTATTCAAGTCTCCCTTGTCTTTGTCGGTAATACTATTCTGCCTATATATATTGGATAGCTGACGATATATATATATATATTCCATCCCAGAGGAGCGTACGAAGGAGAAAATGCACGTAGAGGTGGCCTAGGTTGGTTGTTTGCCCTTGCCTCCTCCACACATGACGGGATTAGTGAAAAACGGCACACGGGCGTCAGCTGCTAAAAGGGTGTGTGATACAGTTTGAGTTAAGCGTCTTCTTAAAGTTCGGTCGGCGCATCTTTCAATCACTTATTTCATTAGCAATATAGATGTACAGAACGGAAGAGAATTTACCGAAGGCAGACCTGTGCTCATCAAATTGCAATCTGGATTTCTTCATTTCTATTCTGGCCACAGCGAATGGAGGCACCTTTCTGCGGAAAACTGAAATGATTCTTTCAATATTTCTGGCAGACGCTGGCCATGTGGTAGGCCAACCTGCCGCATCAGAAGTCCTACGGGCGTCTCCTACGCCTAGCAGAGGCCGCTGCATTGCAGAGGGGGAAAGCAGAGCTATGTAAACAGCTGGGTCACGTGATCTCGCCCCGCAGCGACGTGGTAAGGGCGATGACAGCAGTAACCTCCATTCCCCCACTCCCACGTTACAGACTAGTGCCCCACGCTGCGCATTTGGGATCATGCTTGACGAGTCTTCGCTGTAACCCGAGTTTGCTTGCCTGTACGGCTCCCTCGGACCACGTTCACTCGCAAGTCAGATAATCATCCCCTGTTTTTATTTATTTATCATATTTGGCACCGCTAGGCCGTCTTCTTATTGAACTGTTAATTCACATTCAAGGACCTTTCGTCGTGTAACAAGAGGTTACGAGACTTTGTGACGTCCTTAAATTCTGCATGTTTCGTCCCCTTATCCCGAAAAAACAAAGTTTCGAACTCCTTTTTCTCATAGTAGAACTGAAAACCAAACCTACGAGAGGTCCCACTCGACCGATCTGACCAGTGAATCTAGACCCTTCAGCCTATAAAGCGGTCGTATGTCAATTTTACATCGTTGTAAATTGATTCACAAGGTATGGGGAGCTCTTAGCCCAACGCAAATAGCAGGTTTGACTCACTGCACGTCTTTATGAGGCTGAATACTTCGTAGTCCACAGTTTCAACGAGGCCATGAATTCAGATTAAAATTCCTTTTACGAGCACGTTGACGACCAGAGCTCAGACATCAGATTCAAAAAATAGACACACAGTGGAGTGATGAAATCTGTTGTCGTTAATAAAGTTAGTTTCAGCACACCGTTTAGTTACTTTCCTGTCTAGTCTGCCTATTGTCTGTCCATTGGCTTAAGTGTATCCAAAAGACAATTTGGCGAGCATAGGTAGGCTTTCGATAAATTCTCATCAGGCTTATACAGTTATATTGCTGTCGGAATGATTATAAGGAAAATGCGAGCAAGCAGAATTTATTCTGTAGCTGGGGTTTGGGGAGGGGGTGCGTCTGGGTGGGTGAGGTGAAAAACAAAATTACCGTCAGTGTCAGGGGGGCAAGGGGATGGTGAGCACTGAGACGGGTAATTATATGCAGGTGGCTGGCATGGTGGCTTTGGGCCATGGTAACTTTGAGGCCTGTACGAAGTTATTTTGTGCGCATAGAACTGGTTTGTATAGCCTGATTGCAGCCGCTTCTGCTGTTGCCAACAGACGCTCTCCAAGTGATTTTGGATGGCTTGACGGGACCTTATAAATCACTCGGAATGCCTGTCCGGCATCTACACAGTGATTTGTGTCTACCATGTGGGCGAGGAAGGAGCTGTTGACGTTCTTTATTTGGCTCTTTCCTAATCATTCTGGAAGGTGTTTCCTTATTCTTTTGGACAAACGCCGGCTCGTGCGACCAATATATTCTGCCCCACATGAGCAGGTGAAGGAGTAAATACACATATAAGTGATGTCGGTATTTGTTCGTTGTTTTTCACCTTACCATCCCAGACCCTTCTCCCACCCCAGCTACAGAATAACTTCTGCCTGCCCTCATTTTCCTTATAATCATTTCGACAGCAATATAAATGTACAGGCCTGATGAGAATTTATCGGAAACTTACGTATGCTTGCCAAATTGCCTTTCGAATTCTTCAATGGGATTTTTCGCAGCTCTAAGTGTACCCGTGCGAAATTTTTCCGTCTTATTTCTTATTTTGTCTCTCATATTTGTCTATTTTCAGCAGCCAAAAAAGGTGTCTTCTTTTCGACTTTAGTTCCCCTGTCGTGGAATCTGCGACAACGATTTTGTACCTAGGTCACATAATGTCATGAAAAAAGCGGCGGATTTTATTTGCGTCAGAGAGTGCAGTCGACGTTTTTGAATATGGTCTGAAGCCCGCTTGGCTCACATGGTGCTAAATAGGTCGTACAGCAAAAAAGGACGGACATTTTGTTTACATTTTGTTTCCAACGCTTCGCTGTGGCGGTACGATAAGTGATCATTGTAGTATTAATCGCTGAACGTCAAGACAGCGTCTGTAATAAAATACCATGAGACTACGATTTTAAAGTCGCCAAGCGGGCTTGGTCTGAGAGTTGAGATAAAGAGTTAAGTAAAAATCTTGCCCTCTCGGTGGAAAAGCCGCGTAATATTCACATTCTGTTAACCAGTGGCCAGTGCAGTAAGTGGTCTGACTCATGAAATCGCGTGATCGAGATTTGGGTGAGATGCATGTCATACCTTTGATGTTCTCTATGAACATTTTTATGAAAAGGATGCAAGCATTTGAAATTCATCAACAAAAGGCCATGATTAATCCATTTTAAGTAGAAAACCTGCTAAAGAACGTTTTCATTCGCTAAGGAACGTACTGATTACCGGCCTTTATTCTGGAAGAGCATTTGTTTCTGCGATAAGGACTTATTTTTAGATAAGTCTATGAAGTCGACGCACATGGTCATACGCAGGAAAAACTCCCCAAAGAAGCCTACTGCACCGACGGCAACCTCCAAGAACTGTCGATCGTTAATGGTTTGAATGGCTATTATATTCGCACAGCGGTAAGTCGGGCGGTGGACTACGGACACCATCAACAACAAAGCGTTCGTTAACATCGCAAAGGATGTTTTTAATTACAAAGATATACACCGACGCCGATCGCATGCAATAATTTTGCAAGATAATGCTCCTGTCCATCGTTCTAAAGAAGTATGAATTTCATAACGCTTTCAACCGTAATCCGACTTTTAGACAACAGCTAGCCCCTCCGTACGCAGCCTACAATCGATTTTTATACCTGCCAACAGTCCGGATCTCAATCTTATCGAAAAGCTTTTAGCAATTATCAAGAGACATTGGCGCAAGGCGAATAAGAAACCTTCAATGCAAGAAAAGCTTGACTGTGTGCTAGATAATCACTTTGAACACGCCACTACAGACGATCTGGCCATCTTCATGTCTGAGGGACTTAGGTGCAAATGGGCAATCAACAAAGTATCAACCTTTTGTACTTGTTATTATTTTTCATTATTTTCCCCATTTCATGCACCCTTCTTCCTTATCCAGTCATACAGTTGGCCATATTTAAGCGATTTGTAATGTGGCAATTTTCTGAAATTTTGATTTTCAGGGAAACTAAATCATTTTTTTACGTTAGTGAATTTTAATTTGTGAACCCGACCGTGCCTTCTTTTAAAATCAGTCCTTTTTTCACTGTTGTAAGGTATTGGGGAAAGCAGTTTGAGCGAATTCTCAGTTATGGCCTTTTTCTTGTGTCTGGTTTGTCAGCTTATTGCTTGTGTTTTGAGTATGGTACATTAATTAATAATTATTACGACAGCCGCTGGCTTAGATTTAACTTGCTTTTCAATAAGCGCACACAGACAACCGCCAAGCTCTTTAACAGCATGAAAAATATCCGGAATTTTGACAAACTATTCTTGTTTCGAGACTACAGCTGGCCGTTGCTGAGGGCTTTGGAGGGCGAACTCTTTCAATGTAAAAAGGACCCAATAGGAAGTCAGAAACCGCCTTACGTAATACAGCCTGATGTGGAGAGAAATATTTAGTCAACAGACGAAGCAGTGTTCCAGTATGCCGAGCTGAAACTCTGCTAAGCTGGTACTTCATTTCATTAATATTCATCCCCATGGCGGTAACTAGAAGAAAACGATGGTTGAGTAAAACAACCGCACAATGTACCAATTTCTACGGTCGAGGGATAATCTGGGGTGCAGTCGGCCTTTGTGCGTCAAAGGATAAAAATCGTTCACTTGGAGAGCAAGTGTTTTAGTGCCGTTTGCTTGAGAAATAATAAGGTTTTTGCGGCAAAGTTCGTTTAGTTAGGACACTTGCCGAGTTAGCTAAAATCGGCTACTCGGCGGCAGTCAGAACGCGGGGTAGACGGCTTCCTGAAGGCATAGCACTGACAGTTTGCTGGCTTGATCACTTCGTTCAAATGATTGCACCCGCATGTAGATGGGCGTCGCTTCAACAGGCACTTTTTCTGCTGTTGGGCCTACATGCACAACTACATTGGCCAACGGCGGCCCAGCCAGTAGATAATCGAACAACCCAATACAGTTACCTGCACGCCCAACCCTTGTTTTCGTTCATGCAGAAAGTCCTCATTACAGGTACCCTATGCGCAATTTCGTGGTCCTGGAAATTTCCACGGCAGGTAATTTTGAGTAAACGACACCTAACCGATTAATATAAACATTTGCATTATTTGTTGTTCCGTTTTACTGACTCCATGAGCTGCAGAACCCTCTCACTTGTATCTGGCAGAACAAAACCTGTCCAAACCTGCACCAGTACGGCATATTTCTACAACCACCGTACCAAGACATATGACAGCCGATTTGGCTGACTTTCGCCTTCATACCGGATTAGATGGCGCAAACTGGGCTAGTTCCTCCAAGATGAGCATACTTAGCACCTCTGGATTTTGACTCCGGATCGCAATTTACGCTCACAAACACAAAACCGACAAACAACAGAAAACTGCTTTCTATGCAAATGAATTATCTGGGAAAAATTCGCAAATCAGGCACCGGTACGAAGAGGCAGAACTCTCTGCAACTAATGTTATTCATTTTAGTTCGTGCGTTGTTTCTGAAAACAAAGGACTTGGTGTTTGTCTTGATCGCTACCGCCGAGAGTGCGGATAACTGTCACAAGGAGGAATTTATCACTGGGATTTGTGCCTTAGGGCATAATCAGCCAAGCAACTAGAACAAACCATTCGTATGGTATTCGGAGAACATGATACTTGTGCCGCCACCTACAGTAGGTGTAGTAACTCATGAAACGTCAACCGAAAATCTGACGTGCGTTCTCGTTTCCAAAAGATATCTAAGGCGGGTTTTAAAATTAATTGTCGTGCAGCATAATTCAATGACAAATTATTTACCTCGAGATACAGGCTTTCTGGCCACATGCAAAAACCACACTCTGTAAAAAGTGGCTACTTAAGTAGCATGCATTTTTCCCATTGATTTTCGATGCCCTTAAAAATTCAATTATATTTATTTTAAAAGCATGTATACAATATTTATTCTTTTGTTCATTCGATAGAAAATTATGTCTTCTTCCAGTTTTTACTTGAAGGGAGGGTATGATTCAGCTTTCAAAATTTTTCCAATTCCGAAAAATTTTGAACCTGACATGTGGTTACGCTTGTATTTAGGGTTTACACACTACAAGCCGTATAGTTTTTATGTACGGAAGACCATACAGTACTCTATGGTATAAAGAGGAGCCCATATGCGATTCATGAAATTTAGCAGTGGATTTGAGCCGTGTTCTAAATTTTACATGCAAGATTAGTAAATGCGGCGACACGATGTCTTATGAACGGACATTTTACGGTATTAAAGAACTGACAATTAGAAACTTTTTTTAAAACTGAATTATACTCTTTCTTTGAGTATCAAAATGGAAGAAAATATAAGTTTCTACCAAATGAGCGAAAGAATTAATTTTTTTGCTTGTTTTCCATGAAATATAAATGCATTTATAAGGACGTCGAAAATCAATGAAAAAATGCCTGCTACTTAAGCAGACACTATTTACATAGTGCGGTTTTTGCGTGGAGCCAGAAAAAATTATTTTAAAAGATTGATTTATAATTAACTTATCCTGCGCGATGATTAATTTTAAAATCCTCCCTAACTAACCTTTTAGATACGAAAACGCACTTCAAAATTTCGGTTAACATTTCAGGAGTTGGCACGTCTACTGTACTTGAGAACTATAGATCATTATTTTACGATACATCAGCGTCTCATCCATTTCGAATATTACGTGGTCGACAATCATCAGCTACGCGCTGTTACATCAAAACTGCTTGCGAACTGTCTCTATTGCCATCGATTCGGGTTGCTTAGTGGGCCGTTAGTCTTATCACTTTGAATATCTCACACTACAAGTGGTCTCGTATTTTTTTCCGTCTTTACGCTGTGTGAGAAGCGTTTACGGATACGGAGTCCGCAAGATTTTACTGATAGGGACATCACAGGAGTAAATTTTCCCAGAGTTCACATTTCGAGGGCTCGGTCAACGAATAAGAAAGTTGAATGTAATCATCAGATGTTCCTATAAGGATACACTTTACTGTGTGAATTCCGACAACGCGAACGTCGCTAAATTTTCTGGCGTCCTTGAAATATAATTGAATGCTCTGCATTTCAATATTGGTAGGTTACGTTGTTTCTTATGAACGAAAAATTCAGAATAAGGCAATTCTTACAAGGTTTTATTCAATCAATGGGTGAACGGACGTTCTTTGTTACGCATAGAGCGGTTTTCTACCTAGTTGAAGACTCGTACAACCGAAAAATTCATGGCCATTGAAAATGGATTTCTAGAACAACGGCCTGTAATAATTATGCTCTTGATTATTTGGGAAACCCTCTCTTATATTTCATTCTTTCAACAAGCTTTTCTCTAGGGCACTCAGTTAATTATTATCTGCGTCGTTTATCTTTTTCCAAAATTATATCATGTAATAAGGGAGCATTTTTCCTACCTACGCACTTCCCAAACATTCAGCAGATGTGTTATCCCATGGAATCCTAATTGAAATTCTGGAGCCTGCTACTGATTAGAAAAGATTACTTAAGTAGGTTGTTTGGTTAACTATCGCGCAGCATAATCAGGAGATAGCTCAGTCACGCCAGCG
>CACRXP010000829.1:46335-70192 GCA_902702965.1 Spirometra erinaceieuropaei
AAAACAAGGATGTGCATCTGTCAACGTTAATCTTCTGGATAATCTGGACAAGCTCAAAGAAGTTCTTCAAACTCTGAGGGTGTAAATGACATTGCAGGAGTTTTATTTTTTCCACTAGCCATTTCGCAATGGTGTGATAGGGTGAATCCCTCATACCCAAGATTGGACGTAGGAATACTTTGTGTTTGTGAATTTTTGGAAGGCTGTACATTCTGGGTATCTTCGTGCCCACAAGTCTCAGTCGCTCATATTCCTTGTCAGACAAATGACCTTCTTTGAGGAAAACCTTGAGAACCGTCATCAAACGACCTTTGACGGCATCGGTGCGGTCCTTGTCTTTCTCGAATTTTGAGAATTTTGTACGACCCGACGAAATGCCTTTTTATCGTTATGTAAACGTCTGCAAGAACCGTAGACATGATCTTTTGTACAAAAGAAGATGCCGGCATTCTGTGCTGCAGTCGGAGTGGACTATTGGACGCCACTTCAATGTCACTCTACAGCTAAGTATTCTCTGCATCCCCACTGGTCTTTCATGTGAAATAAGCCTTCTTCACGTATTCTAGAGGACAAATGTCCTCACGGGCGAGTCCATAACTTGTGTTTCAGGGACCGAACTGAATCAGCAGAAGAATTTACTTTGCTCAAATGGCTACCAGATCGTGCTGGGAAGAACAAATAGTGAAGCCTGCAGCAAGCAGCAACTTGTGACATTTAGCACGCGCACTGCTGTTGCTAAATTTACGGAATTCAGTTTTTTTCACAAATACTGTGGCCGCCGCAGTCGAGCAAAGCGACGTCTCCCGACCAAGCTGATGTGAATATCCAGCTGTACACTCACGCAAACTGTCCAAAACGTGACAGGAGAAAAAGGTACTATCTAGGGCAGTTTGCGGTATTTCCCTTTCTACGAACTTCATGTGGCGTGGCGAACGAGTCGGCGCGATGAATTTACTGACGCAGTCCAGCTGCCCAATGACGATTTCATGCCGGAGACTGGAAAAAACAGACGAGCCCCTGCATACTGATTTTCAAGGTCACGGTCACAATTGAAATCCTTCTCATGGTGTATTTGGAAAACTATGATAATTCTGTTAATGTTAGTTTGGGTGAAGACAGTGACGATACGGTCGGTTAAGTATGAGGGGTTGGGTACGACTGGCTGACAACGATTACTTAGACAGAAATTGATATTTCCGTGTCTTTTGTCTTTATCGGGAATACCATTCTGCCCATGAGGGCGATGTTTTTGTAGTATTCATTGAGACAAGATAGACGGAGTGTCTTACTTCGGTTTTCTCCGTCAATGACTTAGTCAATATTTACGGAAAAATGACAAATGTAGGCCTGTAGGTTAATACAAACAAATTCCTTATCAAGTAGAGTTTCACAGAAATCTGTTACTTTAATCTCTCAGAAAGATAGCATATTGTTAGAGAAACAAAGTCGCTTAAATACTGACAAGAAAATTTTGACATACTTACTAGCTTAAAGTGTCCATGTTTACTTTTAAAAAAAACCAAGCAGTGACTCGCATATTCATGCCTTTATATAAAAAGCGAGGACTGCTGCGTATGAACTTGGATTAAATGTTTGCTACCCCAGAGTTTAAAACAAACAGACCGAGAATATTGCCTCGAGGTGCGACGTTAGAAGGGGATAGTTCGTTTGCTAACTGTGATCACTTGCTTAATGTCATCGACCGACACTTCGGTTGTCAATTCCGAAAACACCCACCGTACCCTCTACAGCGGGGCGGGCGCAGCGACAGGGATCTATGCGGAGATTATTTTATTGTGATAGTAGACTTGCGTTGCTTTTACCGTCCTGCCTTCTCCTCCTCTGCCACCTGAGCCGTATGTCACGACGGAATTTAGAAGACCGGAGGCGAGAGAGGAGGCAAGTAAATGATGCGGCGCGAACCCGCACCTAGACGTGCCACACACACACACAATCTGGACCCCCAAACGCACACACCCGAGATTCACATAACGGGGGGGCTGAGCGGCTCAAATCTCACATGCGTGAAAGTGCCACAGAGGTCACATTAAAACGGGGGCCATTGCAGTATGAGTCTCAGACTACTAGTTGACCACTCAACGCCAAAAAAACCCTGAGCTCACCACGAGGACTGATTTGGATGGTCGATTATCAAACAACGACCTTTAGCGCAGCTTGGTAGTTCAAGCACGTCAGGTTGATTTTGGTGGGGGAAATGAGTTGAGAACGTCGACGTTGCCCGCTCTACCCTATCCCGAGCACCAGTCAACTGTCCTAGCCAGACTGAGAGAGAGGGGTGACTGGCAGAACAAAGAACAGCCCCCGTTTACGCCTCCCACACGCACGAAGTGCTCCAATACGTGCGCCAGGGTTTCGTGCAAGATGGAGGTGAGCTGCTCCTACCTTGCATAGCATTCACTTTATCGGTCAGCACGCATTCAACAAGTGCTGCTAACAGGTGCTAAAGTGGTCTTGCTGACGTTCACACTCTGTGTTTGGAGTCCATCGAGTTTGTGCTTCGGAACCCCCCGCCTGTCCCACCTGGTTGCGCCATCTCGGGAACAGGCACGTAGATGCGCTCTCACACACAACACCCGTCAGCATGCACCAACTTGCTCGACTGAGGATGTGGCCTGCTCAGCGTTGGTCCGAGCGGCGGGTTGCTGCTTTTACTGAGACTACCACCTGTCACTAAGCGGTCGCACAGATACCTTCACAGCCGCGTCAGTTCTGCCGGCTGTTGAAGATACAGGCCTCCTGGTTGTTGTCTTTTAGGCTCGACGTATGGTGTGGTCTGCACGGTGGGTGGAGGGGATGGTGTCAAGGCGAAATCTGAGTGACAGGCTGTCGTTTCTGTTGTCCTCTATTCCCAGAACTGTGGTTCGTTGAGACTACAACCTGTCACTAAGGGGTCGCAGAAAAGGGTTTTCACAGCAGCGTGCCCATTCTCAGCCCCGGCTGAGCCTGCTTCACCATCATTTAACTGGTGCAGCATATATACTCTGTGGTTTTTTCCTAAAACATACACCTTAAATGCGCGTTTTAGGCTCGTAGTGTTTAAGTATGGGTGAGAAGTTTTAACTATATTTTTGAATTAAAATGGCATTCCCGTCGGTGTTTCGACATATCACTCGAACTCGGCTTTCTTTACATAGCACCACTTTTGTCCTGTATGCAAATCACGCAGGAGAAAAATATATTCCTTGAAAATTATGTGCATTTCCTTATACCTTCAACACTTCTAGCTAGCTGTTTCAATGTTCTGAGAACAGTACGCAAATTTAGAATTTGTTAAACCCTTTTGTAGAGACTTAGCTCTTATTTAAAGTCGCAATCAGAAGGGTGTTTTTTAGCTTTATAATTTGGCAGCATTAATCATATAGTTTAACAGTTACAAGCATACTGATATTACTTTCAACCTGTGCATGTTATTTATCTACTTTGGCACTTTTTGAGTACCTGAATTCCACCTTATTTACATAAAATGTTGTAGGCGAATTTTCTTTAAATTAGGCAGTTTGTACGCAATTAAAAAATTGACCTAACATGCAAAAATGCTGGCCATTTTTAAATGTTAACGGAGTTTAGTAATAAAAACATTAAACTGAGGGACAAAATATTTTTCAGTTTCATAATTTAACAGGGAAGGGATTTCTTATAAAGTGTACAGTGGGTGGTCTAACTCAAAATATTTCATCGTCGAAATTTGATCGAGAAGTATTCCCTATATTTGATGTTGTTATTTGTGTTTATTGAAATGCTTTGAGGCAAAGGAAGACGTCTATTGATGAGGATTCATTTCAAGCCAGTTTTATTAAGGGAAAACAGGCTAGATTTGGACAAAATCTGGCCTTTCTTGATACACAGATAGTTTCCTGAGCTACTTAAATTTGAAAATCAAAACTTCATGTTTATGCGCATTGTGCTGTAAACAAAAGCACGAAGTAAATCCCATCTGAGAATGGAAAATCAGGTGAGGACGTCCACGAGAAATTGTACTGTTTTCAAACAAAAATGGACATATTCAGCTTATAATATCCTTTTTTGCAAATCTACGGTCTTTAGTCATAAAACCCAGTAATGCACTTGTTCGACAGTAGTTTGTTATAACACAACGAGAACTACCAGGCGCAAACAGATTTATATATTGAGTACGCGCGATACACTGTCACTTTTCTGTGTTACGCCGTGTGATAAAGCTGTCCAGACAATGTATTTCGGCAGTCGACTACGAAAGGAGACGGAAATTAGCAGCGAAAGGGTTGTCACTTGAGTCGTTAGTAAGTATTTTTAATAATAGCAAGGTTTCTCTGTGGCGAATACTTAACGACAGAACCGTACGCAGAAATAAACTAGGTGGACCAAAACATTTCACAAATAAGCAAGAGGACGATTTTATTCGTTATATGCTAAGAAGTATCATTATATTCCCATTAGGAACATCACTGAGAATATCTACCAATATCCACCATCAACGTAATCTGGAAAAGGATGCAGGAATTAGAATTTCTTCACCAAAAAGGTCATGATCAAGTAGAAACTTACCAGTGAACGTTTGTATTCGTTAAGGAACGTATTGATTACCGGCCTTCATTCTGGAAGAGCATTTGCTTCTGCTATGAGGTCCTATTTTTAGACAAGCCTGCGAAGTCAACCCATATGGTCATATGAGAAAATAGCTCCCCAAAAGATCAAACCTCGCCGACGGCAACCTTCAAGAACAGTCGACGGTTAATGGTTTCGACGGCGATTAAATTCAGAGAGCGGCCAGTCTGGCGGTAGACAACGGATACCATCAATCGCAGGGTGTTCATCAACATTGTGGAGGGTATTTTTGACTACGACGCCCACCGGCGCCGATTTTATACCATAATGTTACACGACAACGCTCCTGTCTATCGTTCTAAAAAGGTATGGATCTAATAACACTTTCAATCGAAATCTGACTTTTAAGACAACAACTAGCTTCTCCGTGTGTGGCTTCAGTCGGTTTTTATCTCTGCCAACAGCTCGGATCTCAAGCCCACCGAAAATCTTTTCGCATACATCAAAAGGCATTGGCACAAGGCGAATAAGAGACTTTCAATGCAAGAAAATCCTGACTCTGGGTTAGATAGTCATGTCTGGGGGAGTGTCTATCGTGATAAATGCAAATAGAAAATCGACACAGTATAAATCTTTTGTACTTGTCATTAATTTTTTTTCCATTTCATGTATCCTTCTTCCTTGTCCAGCCCTACAGTTAGCCCTATTTAGGCGATGTTTAATGTAGCAATTTTAAGTGAAAATCAACTATTTTTACGTTAGTCAATATTAATTTATGCATCCATGAAAATTCATGAGTTCGCACACCTACTGCATATGATAAAAATCAGTTGTTAGATAAAATCATAGATAAACTAACGCACACGTAAAAATTCTGAAACCACGCGCTGATTATACAAGACGCCCAAACCAAATCCAAAATGTCATCGTATGTAAACTGAGTTATAAATGAACTTCCTGTTTATGGGCACTTAGGTCTCAGCTCAGATATCCGCAATTAGAGTAAAGCCAAGAAAAATAGAGTAACAACGATCTTTCTACACGTTCTTTTTCCCAAATCGCAAAATTTAAATAAAGATTCTTGACTGTAATCCCATCTGTAGAATGCGTCCAATGTACTGGAGGCAAATTTAGTATTTTAAGTGGGCTTTCAGAGAAAGAACTCTCTCCACCAAGGAGGCAATAACATAAAGCTAAAGGTCAGAATTCAAGGTTTTCACTTAACAATACTTTTGACATCCGTGTTAATCACAAAGGAAATAAATGATTGCCTAAGTAGTATGTATTTCTTTTTTGTTTTCCATACTTCCACACTCCCACATGAGCATCGTAATTCCACATCGCATGATCACAAAACGGTAGTTTCATAAAGCTTGCAATGCGCATGCCACGATTTATTTAAAAATTAAACTAGAGTATTAAAATGTTGACTGCGTCTTAATAGTATGCCAAATTTGCAAAAAAACTTATTGAACAAGAACACCACTAATGCACATAATTGAAGAACAGTGCAATTTTACGTAAAGGGAAAGAAAACTAATCGTTGTGCATTTTAGGAAGCCCACTTAAATTAATACACAGACAAAGTGTTTTGGAAGAGCATGCTAGCTAGATAACTAGTTTTTCCAAATATTATTCGCTCAGGGGAATGAAAGGGTGCCCATCCAAATAAGAACGTGCCATTGCACATAAAATGAATTTTGGTTAATCATCATGTTAATTAGCACTGAAGCCTCACTTAAATGGCACTTTATTTTGAAAATGTATTTGAGAAATTGTATCCGAGTTTCGCTGGACCCGGCATGTATGTGGACTGGAAGAAGACGGCATCCATATGACATTAAGCAAATCTCTGCCGAATATGAATTGAATAACTGTATACAACAGGCAAGTCACATTCGTATTTGCAAGTAATAAAGCTACTGCCAATTCGGTCGTCCATGCTGTTAATGTTGCCACGCCCTCGTACAGTTAGTTCTAACTTCAACCTATGGAGTAAACAGGCACTTTTAAGGGACACTTAAAACTGGACGGAGATTTGACATAACTTCCCAAATGTTCACAGGTTTCAGTAAAAAAACTCTTTCCAAAAATAAAACGAAAAGGCATACAAAAGACTATCTCTTCCGACTTTAGAGTCACGCAAATGTTCGCTTATTTTTCAAATTTCTAGTCATTGCCATCCTGAGTACGTCGGGTACCCGCTTGAATGGGTAACGAATGCATTGCATGAAAGTAACTAGCAAGGTTTACGGATCGAAATGAAAGGTGACCAGTGAGCAATAAAGTGCGTCTCAACTTAAAAAATCGGTTTGCAAATTGATAAACGCCTAAAACAGACCATGTCCGATACGAAGATGTAACCCGCATGCATTTTTCACGTTGGGACCACCCTAAAAGACTGGCGTTAGCGAGTAACTACAAATATTCGACAAGAGTATTCTAAATTGCGACTTCATTCCAACTTACTAAAAGTAGCCACGCAAGCCGAAACTGTCCCTTGACAGAATAAATTGCACTTTGCAAACGACCTGGCAGTTTAAATGCTTTTCTACTCCGTCTTTAAGGCTAAAAACTACTGTGACCGAAACCAAAGTGAAAAAGTATCCCTTTGTCACTGTCAAGGAGAGCATTATCACATAAAGTACTATATATCAAAACCAAACAAAGCAGTGTGGACAATTAATGTCGTATTCACTTTATATTGAAAAACGTTTTTATCCGAGCCAATGATTGCGGTCTGTAATGTCCACGGCAGGTGGATAAAGTAGAGCTTTTCAACGGTGGTGGATTTCAAGAGCGAAGTGTAGTCCATTTGCGAATAATATTCCAATCAAGGTACCCTATTCCTGCTTTGCAGTGGATAATAATTATGTGTAGGATGGTTGACGAGAGCTACGTCTTAATTTTCTCAGAAACGGAATCGATAACCCAGAGTGTATCACTTGGGATACATTTTTATAGGTCCAGACAAAACTTTAATACGAATATTTAGGTCGATATTCATCAGCCTTAGCGAAATAACCGTACAATATTTACAAACTCCCAACGGGCATTCAGTAGCATATTCCAGTAGCATACTATATACTATACTTGATAGCACAAGTACCAGCAAAAGGCCTGGACACTCTTGTTTCGCCGATATCTTGTCGCTGCATGGCACGGTTGCGAGGGTTTCGGCTTATCAATGCTTCCGCTAACGTTCCCCGTGTATTTTCTGGTAGAAACTCCCGTTTTGAAATTATAGTTGCTTGATCTCTTCAGAAATTAATGTACTAACTTTGGGCAACTCCTTCAAAATGCGACTTAATAGGTTCAGTTCGCAAGTTAATAAAAATATTTGACCCAAAGCTCATCAGTTTCAGAGTGCTTCCTGCGTAGCATTCATAACCCTCCAACAGGTAGCCAGTGGTATACATTGGTATCGCAGAATCAAACGTACGGACATTACATAAATATGCCTCCCAATAGCCCTCAAAAGCATAATTTCATTGTTGCGGGACTGTGCTGAATGATTGCAGGCCAAACTCTATAGGACGGTTGACCGCATTCACTATGTCACAATGCCGTTACAGCATGTGAGTTTTTTGATAGGAAATCAATTTTCGGGTAGGTGCTCAAGCCGACATAAGGGTAATACCGCGCAGTTTTGAGGATTGTAAGCGTCTGCTAAGTCACGATCAGCAAACCATGGTGTGCGCTGGCAGTTTTATGACACCTGATTCCCTGCTGGTAGACGCGCTTACGATACCGCATGGCCGCTCAGTCATCCTCGTCTTCCTAACCTGTTGTGGTGCTGCTGTTGGTTAACATCCTCGTCATCTGTTTTGTTGTAGGGGTGTGGTGGTGCACTTAGATGCGGGTCCGGCCCTGCCAACTACCTGTGCCCTCCCTCAACTCCGGTCTCCTTGACTAAGTCTTGACACCGACCCAGGAGGGGAGGAGGAGAGAGGGCGATAGATGCTGCAGAAGTCACCGTGCCTGTCTCACCTTGCTGTGGAGAACACGGTGGACATCGTCGCACGCAACAATCAGACTGCCACGTGTCCTGTTCTTTGGCGAGAAGTCAGAGTCTGAAAGCAAGCCTCACACGTTGGAAATCGTCGGGCACGTGCTAGACAACTTCATAATTAGACCTGAGTGCCCATTTATTTCGCAGCTAGCCTTTGCTGAGGGCCGCTCGACTACTTTCCATATCGGGCATTCCGAGACCAAAACAGTTTGAGCAATGCTACGGGCAATTTGCACAGTGTGTTTGTTTCACTTGCCTATTGTAGGTGTCTATTCGACGTATTACGTGTGAAGGGCACAGTCGAGACCTAAGTATCTGAAAATCTACTCTCCCCTTCGTACCTTGCTGATTTTTTTACGCCTTAAATCAGTGCAGAAGTCTGAAAATATTTTTCCTCGATAGTCGACATGCTGCATTTTTCGATATCTTAAACGGCACTACGCAGATGAAAATATATGAAATACCAATTAAGACTGTCTGTGGATGTTTTTCGAGGCGTTAAACCTTTCTATTACTATGAATTTCCAGTTTCGTTCTCAGCGGTGAATATATGCCCTGTTGGGTGTGGGCTGACAACCTTGTCTACTGCTGCACAGTAGGTCAGCCTCCTGCGCAGTTTTTCTGCACCAAAACATTCCCGGGGATATTTTGAATATGATAAACTTTTGTTAGAAAAACATAGCGCCCCTCAGAGCTTGATGTTCGTTGTTGACAAGGATCACGACTGCTGGCGGAAAGACTCAGTTCTACACGGCACGGTTCTGGTGAGGAAGGCTTCAGGTGCGGGCTGACTAGTCAGCCCAACTGATGAGTCATCGCGGACTAGCGAAACCACGGCGTCCTGTCAGTTACGGCAGGAAGGATGACTCTTATAAAGGGTCAGAATCCTCCCAACAGACGGTCGGCCAGACTAGTACAGTATCCCAGGCAATAAACACTGTCTGCAACTAGTGACGCCTATCGAAGATCCCACCTGCAATGCACACCAGACCCGGGTCACCAGTCAAGTGTCAATTTTCCAACCGTGTGGGTTTTGGGAGGACTTCAGTCAACTGCTATTATAAAGTTGAAGGCGAGGTAATTCATATGATACGACTCATCGGAAGTGCCGCGATATCTTTCTCACATGACGAGACACAGAGCATCACAAGAGCGTGCATCGGACTACTTCTGATTCTAGGTCTGCAAAGGTGAGATTTTCGGGATGTTAATCCGAGAAACTGAAAGTGCCCACCTGCGGATTTTTCCTGTTAAAAAGGTTTTAAAGAACTTGGTCAGCTTTCCATGTTCAACGCGTATATGGTCGAAAATCGACCGGAATTTTAAATGAATGGCCTAGCTTATCAACCTCGGAGTGGTTGATTTTGTTTTTTATTTCGCTGTGTCAGCCCTTTAAAAGATTTTTGTGGGGCTCGACGGTCGAGGGCATTACGTGTAGTCACCTCTATGGGGGATGCTTCTAACTCTGTCTCCCCTTCGGGTGAGTTCGTCGCATGGCCGGGCCTGCTCGGATCTCTTACGCTCAATGTGACCATCTTGTCCTGGTCTTTATGCATGTGAGAACGCAGCACTTAATAAGACGCAGGATGGAGAATACTGCATTTTAACAGTAATCACCCTCCGTCTCACAAACGCAGCCGCGTCCAGACTCTATTCTTAAGAGTTAAAGTATATTTAGCTACGCTAGCTGACATAAGAGTTGAATTACAATACCCTTGGTGACCTTTTCCGAGCTAATAAATATCAGGACTGGAGTAGATGTGCTAACTCATGGAATGTTTGCCAAAATTCTGAAATGTGTTTCGGACTCGAAAAAATTACTAGAATAGGGTTGTAATATTAATCACCGTGCAGCATACTCCCAAGGTATTTTAGTTACCTGGGGATGCTGACTTTTGAAAGAGCTCCTTTTCAGCTGCCTTCAAAAACTTAATGTTGTAGAAAACGACTGCTTACGTAGCACGAATTTTCTTCACTGATTCTGGATGCCCTTATATAGTCAAATGTATTTCATAGAAACCATGCGTAAAAATATTCTTTATTTTACTCATTTGGTAGAAAACTGCATGTTCTTCAAAGTGTGTACATGAAGGAAGGCTATAAGTCGGTTTTGAAAACCTCTTCAATTCCCGACCAATTTTGAACCCGACCTTCTGTTACCTCTGCATACGGGTTTCCGAACTACAAGCTGTATATTTTCCGTGTACGGAAAATCATACATTTCTGCACGCTATTAAGAAGAGAGCATATGGAGTTCATGGCATTTAACAGTGTATTTTGGTCACATTGTAAACTTTACAAGCAACACTAGTAAATGCAGAGACATGATGTTTTATGGGCAGGCATTTCACTGTCTTAAAACATCTCATAATTAGAAACTTTCAAAAACATAACTCTACCATTCTTTCAAGTATAAAATTTGAAGGAGACGCAATTTTCCACCAAATGAGTAGAAGGAAGAGTATTTTTGTGCATATTTCCTATGAAATACATCTAAGAATTTCGCCAACATTTCATGAGTTAGTACATCAACTGTATTTTAGTAATCAAAGCAAGCGTCAAGTGAACATACAGAGTCTGGGGGGCATTCCCTACATATAAGGAGTCTCCGAGGTGGTCACTACTGTTACAACCCACTGGAGTAGCCATAGTTCATCGACCCCAGGCAGCAATTCGTCACCGTATAGGGCAATTTAACAGCAGACAGTCCCCTTGCTGAAACCTGGGCAGTTGTTTACTAAATATGTTGCACTAATGCGAACTGCAAATACTTCGGTTAAATAAAGGAAAATAACAGAACCGCCTACATAAACACAGGCTGACAACTCGGAGGCCGGACCCAAACTCTCAACCTACGTCACATATTGGAGAGACTGGCCATACTTATGACCTTTAAGGAACGATTATTCTAGACCGAGGCACCTCTAGAGTAGGACGAATCATACCTGTGGCATGGTATTCAGATGCCAACTTTATCAACAGGCACCTGGACCTTTCTATGGCTTATAAAGATCTGCGTATTTGCATACATAAAGACCAGAACAAAATGGTCGCGCGGAACTTAAGAAATTCAGGCAGGCAGGCATCGCGACAAACTTGCCCGAAAGGGCGGCAGAGTTACAAACATCCTTCGACCTCCAAGGAGCGATCGTCTTAGGCCGAGTCATCTCAAAAACAGAAAAAATCACACTTGAAGCGTGGTCTTTATATGCTAAAACTACTAACAGGCATCTGGACCTTTCTGCGACTTATAGAGTCCCTCGTTCTTAGATACTTAAAGACCAGAAGAGGAAGGTCAGACTAAGATGTATAAAAAAGACTTACCACTTTGGAGATCACTTCATACTTTGCCTCATGCAATAAACTCCAGATGCATAACTTCGCAGTTCCACAGTAGGGAAAATTTAATGACGAGTGACAATCATCTTTAAAACAGTCGAAAAGAGGATATATACTGTTGCATATTGACTAAAGAAATTGCCGAAAGTGATATGTGTTGACTTTTGAATTCAAACAGAATTCATAGAACGCGTCCCAAAAATTATCCTCTCTTGAACCCGCATTGTAAAAAAATGCATTTCCAACTTTTCTACTCAAAAGGAGTGTCTTTTGGGTTGGAAAGAGTCTTCAGTTCTGGGCTCTATTGATCTCTATCCAAACAGTACCATATCTGTTGATTTAGTAATGCTGTCGATGACGTATGCAACATAGTTTTATGAGTTGTGTGGCAGCTTGTGGTCTGGGAATCCCCAACGCAATTAAAATAACAAATTGGGCTAAATATCGCCCAGTTATTGAAAAAAACGTTTAGGCTTAGTTTGATTTTAGGAGCTGCACTTATTTCAGCGCGAAAAGGTAAAGTATGATTACTCTCTCCCCCTCTCCTAGTTACTGCCAGTTATTCCCTTCGGCGAAATGTCCTGGAGTTTAAGGCTTCTCAGACAGAGGACCACATGCTCCTTGGGAGAAATTAAGCTGTGTATTGAATCAGGACGAATAGGATACTTCGTTTGTTTGTAAATAATGGGCTTCAGTCTGTTCTAGACTATTGACTGCTAAATTTGCTTCCGGTAACAGCCATATGTTGTTGCAGTTGTTTGACGACTAGCCAGCATGATGCATCTCCTTGACTTGCATTTACGAGATTTCGAAGCTGCTGGGTCGAATATTGTCAGACAATGTCAAAAGTTCACTACCAAAAACGGCTACTGCGGAGCTGTGCCATATGCAAGAAGACGTAAGCTTCTTTTCTTTAGCCTACTTCTTGCTGAAAATGTGGAAGAAACAAGCAAAAACCAAGCAACATAATTTTTGATGTTTTCGTGAAGATTCGGATCATTGGCATCTTTACGGAAATATCCTCTCCAGAGACACTTATCCAAAAAGTGAGGAAATGTCTTTTCTGTCTTTATCAAGCATTTGGCTTCCCGGAAATTTCGTTAATTTCCGGGCTCAACGAACAAGTGTTTCAATCCCAAATAACACTGACCACAATTTGCACTTTTTTTGGTAAGGCATGAGATTGCCAAGCCTAGAAAGTGCACTCGTCTTATCGCGAATTCATACTCTTAATCGGTCTGGATGTACATTTACCGATTGTAAAATTTTAAAGTTTTCTATGGAGCAAAGTTAGCACTGACGTTATTTTGATCGACTCGCTCAAATTAAAGCGGACACCATATACAAGTGAAGCTGAAAGATATCTGGCAGCTCAAAGTCGTTATGGGGAAGACGCTTCGTCTGCCGAAATTTCCCCAGACGACACCTCACTTTCCAACCCTTGACGGCATTCTGCTTGCCAGTGTACCATCGGACTGCCTTCTAATGACGAAACAAGAACGTCCAGTCATCTGCTTGCGGCATTGCTGTCACTTTTTGCTACTGGCAGCCTGGATGTGTGATGGCTGCATTGTGTACTAGCGACCTAAAAAATCGCACAACGCACAGGAAAACAACCAGTTCTGAGGTACCATGGTGAGATGGATGTCCAAATGCAGTTTGTGGGGTAATCTAAAACCACTTTCAAGAGCTAGTGATTTTCTCGACTAATTTCCCTCCGGTGCTCGTCGGGGTTTAGACGCCACTAAGAAAAGGGAGGTCACCAATACCTTAGCATGTGTTTGAAATGTGTAAAGATTTGAGTAAGGTGAGCTAAAGTTCCCGCACTATTAATGGTGAATCCAATAGTATCTAACTGCATTTCTTTCAACTTCTGGACGTAAGGATTCAGTTTAGAGTTATTCCCATATATCCAGCTTGTATCACGCAGTCTCTAGCGGTCACTTCTGAACCACTGATCTTAATTATTATGTCGGCGAGGTTTGGTTCTGCTGCCCCACTTTAGCATTAGCTGGCATACCTAGCTTAGCCACTCGCTGGATTAAGAGGATACGGGGGCTCGATCACAACTGGAAGACCACTGAGGGTGCCGCGTGATAATTCGCTGTGCATGACCACCGTAGTGTAATTGGCGGAGTTCCACACCGTCCGAAAAATTCCATTAGCAAGTCTACTTGACCGCTCGCAGGATTGAGATAGTAAAGAGAGCGCAAGCAGGACTCGAATCAAGCGTAGGAAAACGCGTTTGAACTGATACTTGAAGTAACTGAGGCTGGTGTATAAGTCCTCCTCCCCCCCCCGTGGCGGTCACTAGATGAAGTAAAATGGTAAGGGAGATACAAATACGTGGTATTTGTAAATTCAACGTATTCGTATCTTCAAAAGGCAATTTGGCGAACATACGTTTGCCTTCGATAAATTGTCTTCAGGCCTGTACATTTATATGGCTATTTAAGTAATGAATTAATAGATACGGGCAAGTAGATAATTAAGCTGTAGCTCGCGTTTGTAGGGGGGAGAAGAGGGAAGGGGGAGAGTGAAACACCACAATTCCAGTCAGCGTCAGGGAGAAGCCGGATCCCGGCGATGGTTATTATATGCGGGTGGCTGGCTTGGTGGCTTTGACCCATGGCAACTTTGGGACCTGTATGAAGTTCTTCTGTGCGCATAGGACCGGTCCGCGTACTCTGATTGCAGCCACCTCTGCCGTAGCCAACAAGCGCTGCCCAAGCTTACTTATTTACTTGCCCGTTTCTTTTTATTCATTACTTCAATAGCCATATAAATGTACAGGCCTGACGAGAATTTACCTAAAGCAGACGTATGCTCCCCAAATTGACTTTTGAATTTTACAATGGGAATTTTCGCAATTCTAAAACAGTATTCGTATCTACAAACATTTTTAGAGAGCTAAGCATATGCTATCACTCAAATGGGGACCAAACCTCGCCATTATTATGTGTAAACAGGACTGAGACGTTTGATATATTTACCTCCAAGCACCTCGAGATGAAGGAGGGTCTAAAGACTTGATCAAGAAAATATATACGCGGGACGCTTTAATGTCCGCCTAGTCAGTACAAAAGCGTTAATAATTCGCGCCTGGACAACCTTCTTCATACTATCTGTTTGAGTCTCAGTTAAGAATGTAGAACTTCGCTACCTGTGCATTCAGTTCGGTAACTAGCTGAAATCGGGTTAGAATCTTAGACTCGTCACGATCTGGGGTTGGAGCAAGACTGGGAGACGAGTGCGCACAAGCCAGAAACGGTCATTCGACAGCGTGGGTTCTATTTGTCCACCCAGGAATTGTACTCTCACTGACCCCGAACAGTTTACGCACACATTGAAGGAAGGATGCAAAGTTCACACTCCCTTCCCCTCCCACCCCCAACGGAATAGCGGTTTAAGTAAGCCTGTAAGGTGCCACACTGACGTTTTCTATGGTGCACATCTTCTAAGAAAGAAAACTTGGATGACTTCAAAAGAGACAGAGGCATTGACGCCGTTTCGAAAGTTTGAGAGCGAACACTGCAAAATAGCGTAGGAGGCGAGCACGCATAGATACCAGGTTGGAGGTGAAATTAGCTGCTAAAGTCGTCCGCTTCCCCAAAAAAATTGTTTTTATGCGTGGAAATGGACATTAAACTTTGAACGTCAATGTTCCTAGCATTCTTCAATGCCATAAATGCTGTCGCATAAATCCAGACCTCTGGAATGCAGTTGTGCAAAGAATGCATTTTAATGTTCGCAACACAAAAGCAGAACGGTTAACACTCGAGACTTGGTACTCCGACTCCAACTCCTTCGACAGACATCTGGACCTTCCTGTAGCCCACAATGTCCTACAGCATCACGTCCGTAGAGCTCCGAACCAAGTAGCCACACTGGATTTAAGAAGGCTATGTAAAGACAGGCGGACGAAGAGTCTAGTCGACGAGAAAGAAGAGCCACCGGACTGACCAGTCGACGAAAGTTCGATTACCTCCCCCCGACGAAACAGCGACTCACTAAGCACACAAATAAAACACCCGCCAACCATCCCCCTGAGAGACCGAGACAGCGGGGGAAGAGAAAAACCGATGAGCATGAGGCCTATGACGTGGTAATTATCGGTAACGACTGTGAAACAGCTGTCTGCGTCTGGCCTGTTGCACTCCCACTGAGCTGTTTATGTATTATATGTGTATGTTACCCATGGCACAACGTTCGTTGCTATCTGGCGCGCGGACAGAATGGAGCCGAGTGAGATTCAAAACACAACGGCGAGTATCACATACTTACTTGACGTATATATATATATATAAATTGAAAAACAGGCATCCTAAGAAATATATTTAGAAAGGTGAAGTTCTTTGGTAAACAGCAAAATTTTATCGTGAATTTTCGAGACTGGTTCCCCAGCTCGTCTTCAGACAACGGGTGTGAAAAAACAATTAAATTTTAGACTGAGTCTAGCAAAAGGAGTCCGTGATTGGTTAAGGTTGTCATCTCGGGATTGGCTGACTCAGTTTGAATCTGTCCTTAACGATTTCGTATGCGCCATCTAAATCGATATGCCGGTTGATGCATGCCTCATCTGAGTGCATTGCCTCCAGGAAAACACTCGCATTGTTGGCGCCTGCCAAAAAAGGAAAGGACGCAAATTCCTGGAGTCAATGCACTCAGATGAGGCATGCATCAACCGGCATATCGATTTAGATGGCGCATACGAAATCGTTAAGGACAGATTCGAACTAAGTCAGCCAATCCCGAGATGACAACCTTAACCAATCACGGACTCCTTTTTGCTAGACTCAGTCTAAAATTTAATTGTTTTTTCACACCCGTTGTCTGAAGACGAGCTGGGGAACCAGTCTCGAAAATTCACAATAAAATTTTGCTGTTAACCAAAGAACTTCAGCCTTCTAAATATATATTTATATGTTGTAGAGTAGAAGTGTTAGGCATTACGAGACGATATAATGAAAAATGAAGAGGTTCTTCGGAAACAAATCGAGTTTTACTCGTGAATTTTCCAATTGGTGACACCAACCCGTCGTCAGACGAAATGACGACGGGTTGGTGTCACCAATTCGAAAATTCACGAGTACAACTCGATTTTTTCCGAAGAACCTCTTCCCTTTTCATATAGTTATATGTATGTTTTATCCTTATTTTACTGGCGTGGACAATGAGCGTCACACAAGCTGTACGCCAGCAAAATTCAGAAATCCTCAGTGGACAGCAAAAACAGAGGAAAGGTTCAAAAAATGAATGTCTAATGAGAGACGTCAAGTTGAGCACTTCTTAGCGTAAAATAAACTGCGCCAGGTGTATCGGTGGGGTCTTGTGGCTTAAAAACTGAGTGCTTTCTGGCCCACTAAAGTGTCAGGAGTAAATCCACCATCCGGTTGACTTTTCCTCGACCATCCCTAATGCTTTCTGACAAAATAAAAATTATTTTACTGTGTTTTGCAAGCCAGCTGAAAAAAAATGAGGTTGGATTGACTGCTGGGGAATGCGTTCTGTTTTGAAAAATGATTTAACTGTTGAACGTTAACGTTCTAAAATGCCTCAGAAAAAGAAGAATACGAATATCATTCTAAACTTTAACAAAGCTAAAAATTCTAAAAAATATGGACACGAGGGCAGTGCAAATTCAGCTCTCAGGTATCCTATCAGAAGAAGAGGGAGGGCGCATTTATGGCCCAACCTTTTCGTTCCGACGTCGTTTGCCCATTCACAGAAACTGGAGCACCCTTTGCAGAGCGCAGGAGGCATAGTTTGCATACACACTGAGTCTGATGTGTAGATGGTCTACGACGACTTTTGGTGTGAAACAACCCTATATTTAGTCATGACCTATGTCACCCTAGGTCTTGGCGATAATTGGCGATGTCGGCGACCTCGTATCTTAGACACGTGTTATTAAGTGGCTTTGCAAAGCCAAGTAGTGCTGAGGAAGGGTGATGTGGCAGTCGGTTGCTATTCCTTCTTCTTGCCCTGGTCACCTGGGTCTACAAAGTCGACGGCTTGCTCATTAACGCCTTTTTACCGACTGATGGTCTAGTGCTGACCAATTTTTGCTACCTCCATCTGAAATGTGGAAGTTAGATGACCTATTCAAAAAGACTATATCATATCCTGGTCGAGAACCAGGACAGTTTATTCATTGCCCTGAGCTCTCAAACTCGTACAGGAGTTCATCTTGAGAGATATGAGCAACAAAAGAACATGCAACAGTTATAGTGGGTACTAGCCAGTCAGCGAATGGTGGTTTTGGGCTCGTGTTTGATTCGACTACGAAGTCTCACAGCAGTGCCTTCAGTCGCTCCTGGGATGTTTTTAATGTATGGTTTTTACTTTTTTATGTCCACATGAAGGAGACGGAATGACCGCCAACAGTTTGAATCGGACAAATAAACGTGTTTTCAAAGTTCCTTAAATGTGGACCCTATTACTCTTTGAATCAAAGTTTGCTGCTGCTGCTGCTGCTGCTGCTGCTGCTGCTGCTGCTGCTGCTGCTGCTGCTGCTGCTGCTAGTTTCTTGCACTGTTCGCCGAGACGTGCAGTTTAGCAATTTATCGCATGGTGGCTTCGGCCTGGAGTGCGATTCCAACACCCTACTTCACAGCAGTACGTTCAGTCACTTCTGACGTATTTTTCCTGTCCATATAAAGGAGGCAAAATGACCGCTAACAGTTTAAGTGTGGTTTTCAAGTCCTTAAAAATGTTTACTGCTACCTGTTTTTTGCTCTGTTGGCCGAAATGTGCGATCTAAATGGTCATATCGAAGTGCGTAATAATTTTGAATCTTCGTTCTACGTTAATTTCTCAATACAAAAGTAAATTGGTGCAATAGGATAGCAACCGCTGGGATTCTTCCTCCTTTTATTCCATGACTCCAGACTGCCGACTCATGCGTGAGAGAGGAAAGATAGGATAAGACCGATACTGGAGGACCTGTCGTTACGGCAAATTAGCGAATGACGCTAGGACGCTTGGATCTATCATTACTCATTACCAGCCGTGACTGGGGCTGTTGTCAGATTATGTGCTAGAAGGTTCCTTATTTGAGCTGAGAGCCAGCTTACAACATCTTCTTAGTGTGGCCTTTAGGGATTTCACATGAATCTGAGATCTCAAACCCAACAGAAAGTGTGAAATGACGCACTTGAAGTGCATGCCACGCGTGGACGGGTTGTATTGCTGAGTCACTCTTTGCGCTCTTACCCACTTTCGCTTGTCTTGACCTTAGATTGCCACCAGGTGATCCGGGGCATGGAAAGACAGAGGATTAGTTAGATACACTGCTTGGTAGCACGGCGGCTAGATCGATAGACAGATGTCCAAGTGAAGGAGTGAGAAGCGGCTTACCATAGACGCCAGAAGCTAGGATGAGGTGTTGAGCGTTTTAGCTCTTTCATACCGTGTCGCAGAGGCGCCGCATTCGATGTGCTAACTGCTCTTGCCAGGTGATACGGGGCACGGAAAGACAAAGTGAGTTAGATGCACTGCAAGCCTGCCCCGCCATAAACGAACTAATGTGCAAGTCACTGTTGTTCCCACTTTGTTGGCCAGCTGCCAACTTCGTTGTTCGTGACAGTCTAACGATCATCATCACAAATTTCCCGACTGGTTGACCCAAGCCGCAGAGCTCCGATAAAGATTGTCAAGTGACATTTAAAATTGGAAGCGTTATGTGTACTCCTTAAGGCACTCTTCGGCATCTGTCATGGAAAAAGAAACTTATATACATATGCCGTGAGTGACCGATCTCATGAAATGTTAACCTAAATTCTGAAGTGCTGTCCGATAAGGAAGGATTACTTAAGTGAGATTGTAATGCTGATTACCTTGTAGTATAATCTTGTGATATTTCAGATGGGCTAAGGTGTTGACTTTTGAACGCATTTCTTTTCGGTCGTCTAAGACTCGGTAAGAACTGACTATCTAAATAGTGTGCACTTTATGTATTGATTTTAATGCCTTATAAATTCGAAAATATTTTGCAGAAAACATTCGCGGAAATATTATTTCCTGTATCCATTTGGTAGAAACCCACGTCTCCTTCGAATTTTATACTTAAAGAAAGGGTATTTTTCAGCCCCAAAAAGTTTCTAATTACAGGATTTATAAACCCGTACGATGTCCATTTGAATAGCATAATATCTGTCTGTTTAAAAGTGTTCCTCATTAATTGTATAGCGCAGCCAACATCTGTTGCAACATTTTATGAGCGCGATATGGCATTTTCTCCATGGCACGAAGGACCGAATGCTTTTCTTTGCACAGAACATATAGGACTTGAAAACTGAAAACCCTAGACAAAAATTCATCGGCAGATCAGGCTCAAATTAATTGGAAATTAAAAAGTTCTTTAAAACCAAAAGATTATCTCCTCTCGTGTAAAACATTTCAAGAAGACGTGATTCGCTTCCAAAAGACTATAAGAAATAATATTTTACGGGAGTTTTTTATGAAATATATTCGAATTTAAAAGAGCATCAAAAATCGACCGGGCGCTGTTTTTGCGGATGGCCGAAAAGAACTAAATTCAAATTCACCGCAGGCTAATCAGTCTTTTGACTAAAAGTTCAGGGGAACGTTGTATATATAAATATTTGAAGGCAAACACGTTCCTTGGGAAAAGTGGAAAACTTTATTAAGTAAATTGTAGACACTCTAGACACTGGACACACCTTCGCATGGGACAAAACTCGCGTCATCGGAGTTTACCCCTCTAAAAAAAAGGCCGAGGGTTTCTCAGAGCAATGCACTCCGATAAAACATGCATCAATCGGCACATTGAGTTAGGTTCCACGTACAAAAATCTCAGGGAAAGTGGAAGAGAAGAGACCTAATCAATGCCGAATGACGCACACGGCGGCCGCTTACTGGCGCAAACGCTAAATAAATATCGATTTTTAAGCACATTTGAAGTGTTAATTGTTGTTTGCACATTTGCTCAAGTTTGAAGATGACCTGGGGAACGTTTTTGCCTTCAAATTATATTTCTTGGGATGCCTTCTTTCCAATATATAAATGTATATATTATGGGGTGGCCTGTAGGAAAATCAAGTTGTACTCGTTAATTTTCAGGCCGTTTTCAGACAAAAAAATGGAGAGTGGGATAATCAAGCTAGACAGCTTGGTAGCACGGCGGCTAGATCGATAAACAGACGTCCAAGTGAAGTAGTGAGAAGCGGCTTACGATAGACGCCGGAAGCTAGGATGAGGTGTTGAGCGTTTTAGCTGTTTCATACCGTGTCGCAGAGGCGCCGCATTCGATGTGATAACTGCTCTTGCGTTTTTGCTGGCTGTGCTGGCCGACGACTTAGGACCCGCATTAGTGAGCATAGGCTTACCATTCGCCGACGCGACTCCTTGTCTCTCGCATTCACGCACGCCGTTGAGTGCAGTCAGTGTTTCGATCGGGACGGAACTGCAGTGATCGTCAGTGTGGCCTCTGTGAAACGCCCACCCAGTGAGGTCTGAGCCGCCCCCATCTCCTTCTTGCCGTATAAAATCCTGGTCAGTGTATACTGCGGACCGGGGGGTGTGTTGGTACGCCCAGGTGCGGATTGCCGCCGTGCCATCCACCTGCGTCCTCTCATGCCTTCGGTCCTCTTGACCATGTCTTGACGCCGGACCGAGGTGGGGAAGGAGGAGAGAGAGAATGCGGCAGATGCTACTCAAGTCTACTATCAGCATAAACTAACTCACCCGCAAGTCGCCCCTGCGCTCATCCTGCCGAGAAGAACACTGTGAACATCGTCGGAAACGGCGGTCGAACTGTCAGGACACGAAAACAGGCATCCGTTACGCTAAATTCCCGGGAATATGGTTTGAGTTAAATTTAGGACATGAGATTAGGTACCCCCCGGAAGTCGGCGGAAGGTTACCTGTAATACGAAGGGTAATAGTCTCTTTTTCAGCCCCAATTATCATTAGAACAAAGTTTTCTACCTTGGTCGATGCGTGGACTGTCCCCAGCCATGAGCGTCTATTCCCTGAGACTTGCCTCAATCAACACGAACCGCTCATTTGTTGACAAGACCCCATATCGTTCTCTTTTATGCATTAACGTGAGCAGGGAACAACAGTGAATCCGTCGACACGGCCCCAACCCGCAGAGGCCGAGGGGCTTGATGTGCAAATCAGAGTAGTATTAGTTATAATATCGACTTCGAGGTGCGATACGGAAACTTGAAGCCCTTCTCGCTGACCAAACCACGTCAAAACCACTGACCCATACTGACAAAAGGTTCTCTACTCTTCCACGGGTGATTGTCGACGATCACACTAGTGTAATGGTCATCAGTCTTCCTTCTGTCTCGCGTTTCCGACTGACTGCCATTACCGATTGAAAAATAAACCGGTAAACCGGACTTCCAATTTTTTTAATTCCCTCTCTGAGTTCCTACAATTACAAAGTCACAATAAAATAAACAATGACTGCCGACTAAGTTTGGGAAAATCACAGCCACGAAGGATTACAGCACCGGCGTTTGTCCCACTTTAAAATGCAAACGCCAGTTTAATGCGCACGCTGTAAGGTCGGAAAACTATGAGACAGTATCTAACGTCCAAATATTGCATTTGTTTCCCATGTATATTGTGTACCCGTGTTCGAAATTTATCCTTCGCGTTTTTACTCCCTGAGTTATTCCATATTGGTAAGCTAATGCCCCATCAATAAAGTACTTTGTTCATTTTGCCTAGACAATGACCGTTCTGCTTGGAAAACTGACTCGTCTTGATAAACAACTGTTCGAAAGTACAGTTCCTCCGGACTATGAATTTATGAATAAATGCAAATTAATTTGGCACATTCAACATTTGTGGGGCAGCGAATGCAGAATAATGCCAGAAAACATTCTGATGAAAGTACATTTGACATTTGCAAGCTGCGGCTTTCCGCTCATTAACTGTCTGCAATATTTTTGCATCGGGTAATTCGTGTTTCAGGGGGACTTTTATCTATGATATCTAAAAAGAACTTCGTCAGACACGCGGCAGCAATTGCCTTCCCGGTTATTTGATTCCGACTTCCGTTCGCTGTCATTTACCCCAACCGGCGGATCAGGAGGACTTTCTAGTGGGCGTGTTTACTGTGCTTAACGAAAGGCATTGGAAGAGTGCCTTACTGAGCATTGGTCATAATGAGTTTTTGACTACTGGAGTATTGATAAATAATTACAAAACAGTCAACATAAAAGCAAAAACTCCAAAATGCCCTAGCCTACAAAGCTATCGAAATCTAAATCGAGTAAACATCCTGCTCTAAACGTTTTTCCATCTCTGTATTTTGTTCAACATTGACAGGGTTTTTTCATCAGTGTCACTGTGGCACGTTTTGGATATTTTACACCTCTAAGTACTCTTAATGTGAGGAACAGTTACTAGCAGGCTTTTTAAAGCAACATTTGAACTAGTAGCCTAAGTTTCAATTAACAGAAATTAATTAAGCGTGAGTATTATTCCGTCTTAATCGTAAAGCATACACGAAGTCAGATGTCCCTTTTACTTTTCAAATATGGTAGGTAGACCTCAGAGGGACTTGCTCTCGATTCGGCCTCTGCATACGGCAACAGGAACTGAATATTTTTCGAACTTTCCAACAAAACGACCGGATACTTGGGTGATGAGATCGACCAACTTTTTGTTTTCAATTTTAAAGGTGGACTTTATTCGCTGCAGCACGCGATCGTTTCAGTAGATCCAACCGCAATAGAGGGTTGAGAGTTTTTTTGGAAAATCAACCTCCCCCCAGTCATCCTCACAAACTTGCTTCACACTTCAAAACCTTTTTTGCAAATGCAGCGGTATTTGCTTAGGACACTTTTTCTGACTCCTTCGTATGTGAGAGGTAGGTAGTGCATTCGTGAATAGCTTCACTGAAACATGGTAGGGTATAGCAAGAAATGTACCAGAACAGGCCCTGAGCTGCTCATGGGATACTGCCTCTTCAGGAAA
>CACRXP010000829.1:71070-94928 GCA_902702965.1 Spirometra erinaceieuropaei
AAAAAAAACTTTTCGGGGAGTAAAGAAGGACCCACTAGAGAACATCGGGCTGTGATGGCCAGGTAAGGATGGTTACAGGTGTGTGGCAGCCGTGCAAGGCAGAGTCTCGACAGGGGTATTTTAAAACTCTCCACTGAGTCCAGTGATGTTTTGATGAGTCACATTTCCATCATCCTAGAAGGGCCCATCTAGGGCACTAGGATACTCGGCATGATAGGTCGACCGTGATTTGAACGTTGCCCACCGTGTGCTACACACCAAGGTGCAACAGGCACGGTGAGTTGCGCGTTACATAGCCTATAATGATAGCGGACTTGCGATGCGTCTATCGCACTCTCTCTCTTCCCCACTCTCCACCTGGACCCGTTGTCAAGACATTCGGCACAAAAATGCAGATCCAACCTTAATCCCTGGGCCAAAGACATCGCTCCCACATAACAGACCTGACTATCATCACGCACCGTGTCCTTGCCAATGGGCACTGCTTATTAAGAGAAGCCCACCCAACCGGTTCGCTCACACGTCGTCCTAACGATTCGTCCATACGCAATGCGCGTGCTGATATTGCGCCAGGTCCCGACAGGACTGGAGGTTTATCCAACCAGTCAAATGAACCAAAAGTCTAGTCGGCACTTAAAGACAGTATCTGATTGGTCGAATTCCTGTCCGAACTTCGACACTTCCGCATATCCCTTCGATCGCTTTATATGCGATGTTAGAACACGTCAATACACTTCTCATCTTCTGCCCTCACCGCTGAGCACTGAACTGGGGATTCGGTCCAAGAGAGTTTTAGGCAGACGATCATCGGGGCGCGCGACAAGCAAGCAACAATAATTTCTTTAACTACAGCTCCGGATTTGGTACAGAATTAGTCTCTCTTTCTGGTCGTTTTCAACTTTTTTCTGTTAACGAGACTTCACCTGAGCTCGCGGCGGTTAAAATACACTCATCGCCCTGCTCGCTGAAAAGACATCGGACGGTCTAGGATCTCCTAAAAACAACCTCCAATTCATGGTGGTTTCCGGTCATAAAGAACAGCAGACGGACGGGCAATGAGGTTAACGCAGTAAATACGCTGGTGTGGATGGAATATGACTGATATATTCATGCCAAATTTCAGGCTAAACCTGAGAATGCCCACGCCGAGGATCTCACCGAATGTCCACCCACAAATTCCGACTAGATGCTAAATCCTGACTTAAGGCTTGATATCAGCGAGCGCATAGGGCACCTCATATAGCCGCTCATTAACCAACCCCGCTCATAGCTTTTTCAGGCGGCGGAAAGGATCAGCGAAACCCATGCTTGGACCCCAACCCAGCGCCCAGATTTGGAGAGTGACAAATATACCTCAATGTATGCTTGCATACAACCGGCTGTCCACTGACAACTTGCGAATGTAGTGCGTTTAATCTGACGGAGTTTAATAAATTCAGCCGAGGTGTTTGCATCAGCATTTAAACCCGATCTGTGGATACGTCGGTTAATTTCTGACAAAGTAAAAGGCTTAAGACTGAGTTTCTCTCGGAGAAGTGTGATGGATTACGTGTCAAACATAAAACCAATCCTTGACGCAACAACAGTGCTAGTCGAGGAACACTATTGGCAGAGAGCAGATGAGTGACAGGCTATTTCAGCAACGTTTCTTGTGATATTTGCCTTTTTGTTGTTTCGTAGCACAACGAAAGAGCCAGTGCATGTCTTTTGATATCAAAGTAATCATTTGACTTGTTCAAACATCCCCCAGGATCCAAAGTAATAATTAAACACCGGTTTATGAGATTCAAGAGGTCTCTGCTACGTGAAGAAAGACCGCGCACAGTCCTCAAACTCTGGTGCAATTAATGTAAGACAGACTACGTCGGAGAAACAATAAGAAGCCTGAGGGCGGGTGGCCTAGGTGACTTTGTTAATGGAACAAGGGGAAGTCTCTGGGGACACTTTCGCCTGCAAGTACCTCATGATTACTGACAGAGGGAACGAACGCATGGCCAGAAAGAAGCTCGATAAGGGTCAAACAGGGGAACAAAGACAGCCCGCAGATGGCCTCACATTAAATTCCAGAAGATTTTTGTCTCGCAACCCGAAACCCCCTAGCCTCAACCCTAATTCTGATACTAACCCCACCCCCCCCCCAACAATTGCATCCGTCTGCGGCAGGAGCACCTGCAATATTCGAGGTCCATAATCCCTCGAGATCCTGCACCAGCCAGCTCTCCAATGTTCCTCACTGTGTCTCGCAGGCTTATCTCGCTCACCGGAGACATTGGGACAAGAACGCGAGTGACAGCACTGCGGGGACTATTAGAAGGTGCATCAGCAAGCTAAACTTTATCCTGGACCTAACCTGGGCTTTAATTCTGGCCCAATTTTAGGGAGATGGTCGGCGGTTGAAAGAGCCTTTCTTAATTAAGGTAGACTATGATTCCCCTGTGGTGATCAAAAGCTGTCGGCAAATGCCCTTTCGCCGATTAGCCGACGCCGAATGTAATTAAATGTCATTACGGATAGATGAATAGTAGTCGCCGATACTAATAACAACCTTACCTTGTCTTTTGGCCTAGCAGTGAGTCAGCGTAACCTACTTCACTCCTAAATACCGCGATGTAGCACTGCTTCACTCGTGGAAATGAAAGTTTTGCGAAGCGGCAGGATAGCAGAGCCCGAGGTTACTGGCAGTTCCGGCGTAATCGGGCTCTAAATAAATACGACTCTGGCCAGTTACATTTTGTTAGAACGCACCAGAAGCAACTGACAATGCGGAGTGGAGGGAGTCACCTATGCTTTCCAGTCTTAGCTTCCACAATCATGAGTTCTAATTGTTCATTGTAAGAAGAAGAGGTCTAAGCAAAGAACAGGTCTGTTTATTGTCCTGCGCTTTCGAACTTGTGCAGGCGTCCATCGTCGGAGATAGTGATAACAATAGAACGAGCGAAAATCACAGGGGATGCTAACAAATCATTAGTTGGTAACTGGCGGTGACTGCGCAGGGCCCTGTACGCAGGCAACAGGTCAATAAATCGATTGACTGAGTTTTTATCCGAGGCCCAGATTTTAGTCAATTCTTGTTTCTGGCGTGAGCAATTATCTCAGCAGGTGTGAGGTTAAACTGGACCGGTCTTTTTCTTTAATTATTCATGCATCTTGAACTTGAACTTTCGCCTTTGCTTGTGAAAGACAAACCTGCAGAGTTTGGCATACAAGAAGTTGAGGAGCTTAAGAGCTTCTTCACAGATCTGAATTCACTCTGAGTGCCCTTTTTTCGCACTTAAGACAGCACCAGCAATGTGAACTTATGGAAATTTTCATTGTTCTCCTGAACTTCTCTCATGAGCTTTTAGACTACTTTCTAAGACCTTTTTACTGTAGTTGTTGCCGTTTATGTCTTTTATTTGATCAGGTCAGAAAAGTACTCTATGGAAAAATTAACCCAGGCCCTATCAATTTGGCTCACCAGAATAATGAAGAGAATACCCTAGAAATGCCAGCTGAAAAAAACCGGAGAGACACATCTGGTTTATAGATCTTAGTAGTTTGTCAGCGGTAAGCGGATCAGGAGGGATTAAATGCGCTCCCTAGCCATGGGCAATCGAATTTCGTCCTTCGGCAGTGGGTGGATGAACGCAGTCAAGGCTATTTAATTCCGAAGCCCACGGTGCCTAAACCGTGCAAACCTTTCAGCTATCCTGGCCTAAGGTGGGCTTTACACATTCCTGCCTGCATTCCACCTCAGCGCGTTACAGCAATGAAGCACTAACACATTCCGCTGGCACCTTTCCCCTGTCTCCTGATCCCAGGGTTAGTTCGCAGTATGTTTCTCGAGTTTTGTTATCGCTAGGCATCCCCAAAGTCTCCACTGTCATCCTAGTCAATGGTTGCTTTTCACTTTTCGCTCTCCTACCGCGACGTTTATTACCGTACAGAGCTGATCATGAACAATCGATAGTGTGCGTCTGTCGGCCATAGCGTCTCCAGTATGTTACACTTAACACCCTGGCTCTCCTCGAAGTTTCACAGAGTTATAGGATCTATGACACCGTCGTCTTCAACGAAGGAACATGTGTTCTCACTTAACTGAGGTATGAATTCCAAATACCTTCATTCGTCCATTGGCTATGCTTGGTACCGATAGATATCTGCAGAAAGTTCAAAGTTAGCGGTCAGAGTGGGAATCCGACAAAGGCATATTTTGGATAATGAACTAATTATCACTATACTCATGAATCATGGCGAAGTCCATAGAAAGAATCTGGCATCACCGGTTATGCAAAGCTTTGGACGACTAAGTGGACTTCTGTTTGGCTTACAGATCGCCCGTCCTAAACTTTCTTAAATCTTAACACCCGTAGCGTACCATCCCGACTCACTAGCTCCTTCCCTTCCAGATGAACGTCTTCAGCTCCCAAATAAATTGATTAAATTGTTCCCTATAATCCCATTAGAGTTGGTCCCAATCCTTCCCTTCTAAAAACAGCGTCGAGTACGTTTCAGAAGAGTTGTCAAAAAATCTCCTGTCTGGTGTCCAATTTATCCAGATTTCCTTGCATTTAATCGATTTTAAGCTCTCACCTAAAAGTAGTCCATGTTTGGATTTTATATTTATTTCACACTCCTCAGACTGTAACTTGACGGTCACACTTTACTCAACACTCTCCCTCTTACACCCTATTAATCGACTATCACTTTTGTCCTGTGTATGAGGAACGATAGTTGTGTACTCGTATGTATTTTCATCATTCGGTCATTTCTGGGCCTACGGGTTGTCAGACATTCTCCATCACATGGGTAGTATATCCAAATCACTCTTAGCCATCAGATCCACAATGATCACAACAATGTTTCCACGGAACTTGGGATTTTCTTGATTTTTCACTAAACATCCGTGTGTGCCTTCTCAGTCTCGACTATCTGCAAACTGAACAATCCCACTTATGGGGGGGGCTTTCACATAGAGATTAAATGTCCTAAGCCACTCAGACATACAAAAGCGCAGGCCTGCTCTCTCTCTCTCGTCCGCTTTCACTCTGTTACTCGTATCGGCTAAGAAAAGAGCTAATGCTGCATTAAACATCTGTGTAGGAGAGAAAGGCGCTCGGAAGGGGCTGAAGGTGGAAGTGATTTGTAGAACAAAAATGGTGAAGATCTTCTACTCACCATTGGTTCGTGCTTGACAGTCAAAATGGCGGTAGGGGACGCCCACCGATCGTTCTGATGGAACTCACTCGTTCCGTTGTGCCTTACGGGCCCTCTCTCGAGCCCAACCAGCAACCGCACAGCGGCGCATGATATAGACAGTGTGTTGTTATTGTCGGTAATGCTATTCTGCCTATATCGTGCGCCGCTGTGCGGCTGCTGGTTGGGCTCGAGAGAGAGCCCGTAAGGCACAGCGGAACAAGTGATTTCCATAAGAACGATCGGTGACCGCCCACCTACCACTGTATATTCCCGATCAAGATCGACAGGGCAACGGGCTCGTGACCCAGTGGTTAGAGGCGTAGATTTCTAACTAACAGGTCGCGAGTTCGAACCTCGTGTGTTCCACACTTCGGGTTGGGTATGACTGGCTGACGACGTCTAATAAGCTAGAAATGGCCATATTAGTCTTCCTTGCCTTTGTCGGTAATAACATACTGCCTATACACCTACCTTTTCACAGGGTGTGGGCGTCCACCGACTAGTTAGCCTCTCGAAGCAAATAAGCGCCAAATAGGCGTCGAAACCACGAACGTGAAAGCACCTGCCAGACTGGACTCTGCCAACCTAGGGTGGTATCGATAAAACGCCTTTGACGCCCACACCCTGTGAAAAGGTAGGTGTATAGGCAGAATGGCATTACCGACAAAGACAAGGGAGACTGAAATGGCCATTTCTGGCTTATTAGCCGTCGTCAGTCAGTGATACCCAAGCCCGAAGTGTGGAGCACCCGAGCCTCGAACTCGCGACCTGTTGGTTTAGAAGTCCACGCCTCTACCCACCGGGCCACGAGCCCGTTGCCCTGTCGGTTTTCGATCGGGAATACGCAATTGTAGGGGGCGAAAACCGACAGGGCAACGGGCTCGTGGCTCAGTGGTTAGAGGCGTGGACTTCTAACAAGCAGGTCGCGAGTTCGAGCCTCGGATGTGCCACACTTCGGGGTTGAATATGACTGGCTGACGACGGCTAATAGGCCAGAAGTGGCCATTCCGGTCTGCCTTGTCTTTGTCGGTAATAACATTCTGTCAAAATGGTCCCAAAAGGGCCACACTGCAGATGTGCTGGACCGAGAAAGAGGTCAGGTTGGCTCGCGGCACGCGTTAACCAGGTTGCGCAGAGTCCGCGCGAGCCTACATCTGCTGCAATACAGCCCGTTAACACAGCATGCAAACCGGTCCTCCGTTTTTCTCCAGGAGATTTCCTAGACTTGAGCTCTCCGATTCAGATGTCTGAAGGGATTGACTCGAGTCCACCAACTGCTGCTATCTCTAGAACACTGTTCGGCAAGTCAGATTGAGAAGTATCTGAGGAAAATGAAGGGCTCACCGGATCGAGGGACTTGTTCGGCTGACGTTTCGAAGAGCTGGAGCGGCTCTCCATTATCAAAGCGTCTAGTGAAAAGTCGATCAGAATTTTGAATGGATAGCCGGATTATTTGGCCTTGGGCTGGTCGATTTTCTTCTTCTTTCGCTGCCTTGGCCTACTGGCCGTCGCCTGTGTGTGTTGGTGGCCTCCTGTATTGTGTGTCGTCGCCTCAATTGCAATAGTGTGACTTTGCTGCCTGACACTGAAGAATGGTTGAAAATTTATTTATAATTGCCACCGCACTGCAATTACAATGGATAACGCAGGGCCTACGATGATAAGGGCGCTAGAAGTAATTGCACTCATTTGGTGCTCTAGGCCTGATCTAACGCGTTCATGATAAGGGCTGAAATTCATCGCAATTCACTTTTTCAAGCGGTCCGTTTGGCTGTGAACAACGTTGGTTGTACTTCGTATTTCATTCCTATTGGCTCGCAGGCCCAAAGAAGCTGCTAGACGCTGGGTGGAGAGCAGATAACCTACCTCTTGAAGAGTTAGTTGGAATTCCGAAATAAGATCCCGGCCCTTATAGTAATTTCTAAGCAGGGTCGTTTAGAAAACTGCTCTGCTGGCCTCCTAGCTGACTGTTTCTTGCTACTTCTTATGAATTCTCTGAGGTGGTCCATATTGATTGCAAAATCTTAGAATCCACATGAGTTAACCTCCTAATAACCTGCAATAATATGTGATTTTCCGTAAATGAAAAACGTTAACATCTGGTTCTAAAATTCCAAATGCAAGTGTAGAGGCAGATCGGTTTGGAAATTAATTAGGAGTTTTAAAAAATAACTTTTGAAATCGAGAGATATTTATTTTTCGATTTAGAAAATGAAGAAGTGAGCTGTCACCAAATGATTACAAAGGGGTATATTTTGACGCACGCTTTTCTTATATATGCATGAATTTGTAAGGGCGTCGAAGGTTTATGCAAAACTGCATACTGCTTGAGCAGTTGAAAATACGGCATTCCGGCGTGCTGAATTATCCTTAGGATCATTGCGCATGGTACATGATATTTAGTCTCCGCGTAAGTACTCTGTGCGCAAGTTTGGCTAAGGTTTCCAAAGTTTACATCGCCTGCGCAGGTAACCACAAAGTAGATGATCACTAGGTAAACTAAAAAAAATTTCGCCGAACGTGTTTACTCACTACTTAGATTTCAGCAACCAAATAACTCATCGCCTGGAAGAAATGCGAACTGTGGAAGCCACCGCCACCGTGGAGACACGATTGTGTCGGCTACAAGACGCAAGCAATTCCGCTGCCCTGGATATTCATTGTCGCGCCCGTCGCCGACTCTAGGATTGGTTGGGCGACCGCAGCGAGGAAATCCACAACCCGCTTGCTGGTAAGGACAGACTACGTAAGGTCCACACCAACCACGGGACGATCAACGGTAAAGCAGGTTTTTTACACTAGACCTCGACTGCAGCTATTGTAGGAAAGACCAAGTGCCTGAGTCAATCGAAAAGCTAAAGAAATGCCAGGCCACGCGGACCTAACTGATGTAAAGAATTCTCTCGCCCCAGTCAAAGTGGTTTATAGTTTCCGTATCACATTAACCGTGCCGCTGCGCAGCTCACACGGGCAGACACTTCGCAGGAAGAAACCACAGACTCTGAAGTGCTGGGCGGAGCACTTCAGAGCCGCACTCTGCCGCCTCTTTGGAATTCCCGATGACACCATCGACCTGCTCGCTTAAGTGGAAACCAGTAATGATCAGAACCGTCCGCCTTTCCTCGCGGAGACAACCAGAGTCGTGCAACAACGGAAGAACACCGAGATGTGACGAAATCCTGACCGAACTCTACAAGCATGGCGACCATTGGCTGGTGGACAAATGTGCTACACTGTTCCAAAAGATGTGGCGATGAAGACAGTTATCACAGGCCTTAAAGAATGGCATCTTTTGCAAATCTACAAGCTTACTGGTAACCAACAGGTATGCGACGGTCACAGAGGATTTAAGGAAGACGACTTCGGCAGTTTGGATGCGTTCTTCTTCGTTTAACTCACGAGTTCAGTGTTGTCGTCCTCGACTCGGCATCATTACCCATTTGGAGATGTCGGTGTCAACGCAAAACCTGGCTCGATACACATCGTCACGACTTGGAAGTGGTTTTCCAACATTCGGTATTTCGTCTCCATCAGTGGCGAAGAGAATAGGTTGAACCGTCCAGATCTGCTGCTGCGAATCCTTACGCGCGGAGAAGTGTAGTCCCTGACATCATCGAGGCCGGCTTGATCCAACATGATCGCAAGCGTACCAAAATTAAGTAATCAACTGCAGAGGAATTTTGCTACTCAGCGCTCTCGGGAAAGTCTTCGCTCGCATCCTCCTCTGGAATATGAACCTCTCTCGGATTTTTTTAACGCAGTGGCAACGTCCACAGGATTTTCGTTGCCCGCAAATGCATGAAAATAACCATGAAATGCACACCTGCTTCCACACCATCTTCGTGGATATGACGAAAGTCTTCGGAAACTTGAAGCTCGACGGACTCTGGAGGAGTATGCCGAAGTTCGGTTGGCTGGTGTGATCCACTTACGTGCAGCAGCAGCTTCGCAACGGGTTGGTGGCGGGCGTTACGGACAATGCGGCAATCTTGGCGGCATTCACGGTGGCAAATGGAGTGAAGCAGGACTGTTTACTGGCTCCCACCCACTTCCATCTCATGTTCTCTGCCGTGCTGATGGACGCCTACCGTGGGGAGCTACCTGGGATCGATATCGCCTACAGGATCGACGGCCACATTCTCTGCATCCAATGGATAGAAGCACCCGCGCGGATATCAGCAACCACTGTTCATGACCTCCTTTTTGTGGACGTTTTCGCACTTAATGCCAAGGTAGAAGTAGTCATGCAAGGATGCATAGACTTCTTTTCCTCTGACTGCGCAAACCTCGGACTGCTCATCAAGACAATCAAATCGGTGGTCATGCACCAACCGGCTGTAGCGGATAGGCGCATTATCAACAGGATCAACGAGACCAGAACCGACTCATATCGGTGGATAATTTCAGCGATCTAGGCAGTGCGATGTCAAACAACGCCATGATTGACAACAAAGTGATCCACTTTATTTCCAAAACCAGCTAGGCGTTCGGCGAGCTACAGGGCTCAGTCTGAAACAACCGTGGAATTTGTCTTAACACGGTAGTTCTGACGACGATATTGTACAGGGTGGAAACATGGATCTTTTGCCCCAACCAAACAGGAAAACTGAATAACCTTCCCCCACAGTTTTCTTCAAAGAATATCCGAGCTTAGGTGGCAGAACGGGATTTCGGACACGGAAGCCCTGAAAGTGACAGGAATTCTCAGCATCCACGCCATGCTGAGGCACCTGCAACCGCCACCTTGGGACGATGAAGGACGAAGTCAATTGGATGGCTCTGTCAAGGTAAAAAGATCAGGTCCAAGGCTTCAAGCGCTGCGGACACATAATCCTAACACCCAACCCCTTCAATCATGTCCGCGCCGTCAGCGCGCCTCCCGCGCCCAAACGAGCCTCGTCAGATATCGTTGAGCCAGATGCAAAAGTAAAAAGACAAATTCGCATGCTGCCTCGCAAAGCGGCTTCATCGCCAGCCCTGCCGCAATATCCCCGATGGCAATCACTATCACCAGTGAGCGAACATCCACTGCTCTGAAGGAACCTGCGCCCACATCGTCACTCCCAAGCCCCACGGAAAAGGTGACTGAGACTACCACCGACGAGAACACTCCCGATACCCTGTTATCCTTCGCCACCACCACCGCCGCTGTGACCATCAACAATGCCGACTCGTTCCCGACATGTCCCCATTGCGATCGCACCTTCATATCACGCATCGGCCTGGTCGCCCGCTTGCGAATCCATTGCAATGAAACTAGGGAACCAGTACTAGGAACATCAACAAATACCCGCCGCACCCGCCTTAACTCCCTATACTGTCAGTCCATTCGGTCACATGCACATCCATCACGGCGGAACTCACCGCGATGTCGACACACCCAGCACATCTTGCACATTCATAAACACTCCTATACCCAGCATCCACGACAGTGAAATTCGCCATAATGTCTGCCCAGCAAACTCACCTGGTACATCCGAAAACCCTCCCACCACCAACACTGCCACCATTAACCGCATCGTCATAACCATCGGTGCAGCAGCCACCAACCCACATTGCCACAGCGCATGCTGATCACGCATCGACCACCCACTTGCGCTCAATCCCAATATCAGAGGCTCCCCATCACGCGCCAGATGTCTGACCGGCATGGAGAGCAGGCTAGTCCATGGGAGACTCCGTATCACAGCATTCCGCACAATCTGACGTGCTTATAGACTATGATGAGGCTGTAAAATTCGCGGCTTCAAAGGCTGCCAAATGACGGAATAGCAGGTCTTCCTCTCAAGACAGAGAGTCTGGCTACAAGGGCCCTTCTTAATGTGGCCTCTGTCACACTTCTACTCATATGGGCTACGATCTGCCCCCCGTTTCTTTGATGGCCTGGTCCATCATGCGTGGACCAAGGGCGCGTGCACGGCGCGCGTAGACGGGCTCTGTTAGTCACTGCGCCCAATCCCGCCTTAGATCATCCTGGCTCACTCTTGCCATCGAACCCAAGTGGACGACGGGAAGAGCGCGCGACGGATACTGCGCAAGCCTATCCCATTAAAAACTAATCCACGCGCGGGTTATCGTCTTGCGCCCAACACGCCGTGGGTCACGCAGCACTTAGATTAATTGGTCTGCCTGGTGTATGCACTTTTTAAGCCCCGAGGAGCCGGCACAGCTGAAATCTTCACATTCGTCCGATGTTCTGCACACGTATTTATTTAGTAAGAGGGCTCAGTTTTAAAAATGGCGTGGAGAGCGACCAGGTGATAGATACTCAAAATAGTAATAGATGGAATGCACTCGCCTGCCAGTAAAGCAGGAATGTTAAAACCGTGGTGACTTTGCTAAAAAAGATAGTGGTTATTTTATTACCCCGTGCATATACTTAGTCCTTACCGATAAAGAATCGTACCGCCCTTGAAGAAGTCCAACGACGGGCAACCAAGCTTGTCAGAGGTCATAAAAACCTACCTTACGAAACTAGACTGTCTAATCTTAACCTCTTTCCCCTGGACTACAGACAACTCCGTGGCGACTTAATTCAAACGTTTAGAATGTTACGGGGTCAGGACTGCTGCCTCGCATCCGACTTCTTTGAGCTGGCCACCACTACTAGCTTGAGAGGACACCCTCTGAAACTACGTGTGACAGGAGCGAGACTGGACGCAAGGAGGTCCTTCTTCAGCCACAGAGTGGTAAAGGCATGGAATGCCCTGCCTGTGTATGTCGCTATGTCTTCATCCGTGGACTGATTTAAGAGAAAGCTTGACCAGTACAGGGATATGTACCTCCACGGCATCAGAAACTACCAAATTTCCCCCCTGTACCACCCGCCCCACCCAACGGTTTATGTTACAAAGCATGCTACTCTCTATATTTTAGTAACATTGCGTTTTACAATGTTCACTATCTCCTGACCGCAGCATATGCACTTGCTTCGATATTACTTTGTCCATTCAGTACCGTACTGGTTATTGTACAATTTTGACACAGAAGGCATTCACGGGCAAATTCATACCAGTTGCCAATGCTTGCTGTATGTAATTACTTACCTAATTTCCTTTGACACTTGCCTTACACATTGTCTTTTATGACGTTATTGTAACCAAAAGGGAGTTCAAAGGCGCTCGCCTACCTTTCCCTTAATAAATCTGATCTGATCTGATCTGATTAACTTGCAAGAGAGCTCATATCAGACGTAGGCGGAGTACGTTTTTGTCTAGTTGTGTCTTGTCGCTCTGTTCGGATTATCCTGCGAATACTGGCAACTTTGTCCACATAATAAAACATTAATGCACGCAGTGATTATATGTAGGAAGGCAACTGTAGAAAATACCAGTTCCTGCCTCTGTTGCACAAGCTGCCCTGTACGCCGTAAAGGCTCCAAATAAAATATGCAATCTGCATGAGCTACGATTGGCTCATAATCCGTGCAGGGCAAGATGGGTACTACCGTTTTTAGACTGGGGACATAAAATCGCTGATCGTCTTCGACCTAAAGAGCCTCTCGTATTCCATTTGTCTGCCTCATAGCAGGTTACCTAAAAAACATATCACTAACTCAAGTAGGAGGGAAAAAATAGAGTTCATATATCATGCGATTTGCCACTAAATTTGCCCTTATTTTGGATTGATGCTTCTATAAACTGAATGAGTTCTCACCAAAGCTGACGACAGTCCGATCTTCTAACTGCTAATTTAGAACTGGTTTTGCATTTTAATAATGCGTAGATGTGAGTATGCCTCTGAATTGCAGAGCCGGGTTTCTCAGCACTCACGGTTGATCTCCCTCACTGGAGCAATTTCACCACTATCGTCTAATCGGCACTGTTGGTAACCGAAATTACTTACAAAAATCTGCCTTGGAAACGCTATATAAAATTAAACCTCATATTTCGAAATGAATGCTTGAAAAAACCCTAGACTCGCCTCCTATTTATGGGTATTTTTACACTATCAAAACAGACCTCATTACCTTCTTCGTTCAGCAATCTGAGAATACCCACAAACGCGTAATGTGTTCTTTATCTGAACGTTGACAAGGTATGTTATCCTGACGGGGACTGTAGACTATTGAAAGACAGCCAGAATGTTAGTCGAAAACAGGTCCTACCAGCTTGCTACCCTTGCCTCGAACGCAGTCAGTGCGGTGATCGGTGGAAAAAAACGGGTCGTCTTTAACGGAAAAATGGTAAGGGTTAAGTATATGCGTGGGGAGTAAGATGTGGTTTGATAATCCCACCTGATGGACACAATGCTGTTTGGGTTAGGGTTGGGGGTTAGGGTCAGGGGTTATGGTTAGAGGTTAGGGGTTATGATTAGGGGTTAGAGTTAGGGGTTATAGTTAGGGGTTACGGTAACTATCTCTCAACCACTCAAAGTACAACCGCGCATTCCCAATAGCTTTTCTTTTGTATAAAATTACTTGACCTCGTCGCCTGTGCGTTCCCTGGCCCCATCTGTAAAAACCTCTATTACCACCGGTCCCATATTACAGGTGACCGGGGTTTGTTTACTTCAGGCGCGGCTACATAACCACATCTGACCGCGTAGGGTAAGGAGAAACTATGAAAGATTGCCTGCTAAGTGTTTCAAAGGAGGTGTTGTTCTTCAGAGTTTTGATCGACCTTTCGTCGCCAGGATGACATTCGCTGATCTGCATCGCTCCGAGGAGTTCGCGCTACTGAAATGTACCTCCACCCGCAATTCTCTAGTAGGAGGAGAGCTCATTTTTGAAGGGAATTTCGGCACGTAGAGCATTCAGGTTGTAAAAAAATGCTCGAAATATTGTTAGATGGAATGCATACGTCTACATGTAAAGCAAGAATAGTAAAACGCTGGTGAAATTGCTGAACAACAGTTGGCATTTTCTTACCCCGCGCACATACTTAACCCTTACCGGCAGAACTGTAAAAAGTGACGTTAAAACTGCCCAATTCCGTCCATTTATCGAGAGAAGAGGGGGACCTTGCCTTGTCGTTTTTTCCAAAAAAATCAAGCACTCTTTACACATACAGCGTCAGAATACTTAGGGTAAGTAAACAAAACAGTCTCTGGAGTAAGTTTACCACCATCATCTAATTGGCACTGTTAGTAACTGAAACTACTTATGAAAAATCTGTTCCGGAAACACAATATATAGTCTTCATAAAGCTTCATATTTCTGAACAAATGTTTTAAAAGGCTCTAAGCTCGTCTCCTATTAATGGATATGCCTACACTATCAAAAGAGATCTAATTAGCTTCTTCATTCAGCAATCTGAGAATACCCACATACGCGCAATATGTTCTTCATTTGAACACTGACAAGGTATGTTGTCCTGACGAGGACTGCAGACTGATAGTCCAAAACAAGTTCTGCCAGGTACCCTTGCACTTGCAGTTAAGGTAGTGGTCGGTTGGAAATTTGGCTATCTTTTACGGACCAGCATTAAAAATTACCAAATGATTATAAACAGTTCTGTGGAAACTGTCCAAATCTGTCGGCAGATTGAGGGGGCAGTAATTTTCAGAGGCTAAACGGTGTCGGTATTTTCTAAAAATTAAGCGTTTTTTTAAATAAACAACGGTAGGATACTTAGGGCAAGTAAACGAAATAGTTGCCTCCGAAATATGGCGCAAAACCACTTGTAACAGCGGGAATGCATATTCCTGCGTCCAATCAACGGGATGTTTTACAACACGAGTATGCCATGTACGCTCTTTTGATGGACATTAACTGACATTTTGCCAGAGGAGAAGGAAAATGAAGTGACTCAGCGGCGAGTCAGATCGTCCTTTTCGAAAGTGAGATTTTCCTATGCTGAACGTCACGGCGAGATAAACGATTGGGCATCCTAATCAATGTGCATCCGTCGTGGGGATACCTAGTAAATGGCTTCCCCGTACAGTCGACTACTTCGAGTTGCGGGAAATTCGCAAAAAAAACAATACACGCGCCTTTGAGGAGGAGGAGGAGGGGGGGTTTTCTAGGGCTGTTAGTTTACCCATTTGAGATGGTAAAAAGTAGAAAGAAATTAAAATCTGCAGCGTTATCCAATTTCGGCCTCATAAGGTCTGCCCAAAAATCTGCGCAATATACGGCGACGGTGGGTCGGAGGCATGACTTTGCCGCTGACTGTGAACGTCTCGAAGAGATCGATCAAAAATGGTTATATAACGACATGTGAGGTAAACAAACCTCAACTACCTGTAGTACGGGACCGGTGGCAATAGGTAGGGCCGGGGAACGCAAAGGCGACGAGGTCAAGGAATTGTATGTAAAAAGAAAAGCTATTGGAAATGCAAGATTGTAATTTGAGTGGGTGAGGAATAGTTGCTCTGACTCCTAACCCCAACACTAACCCTAAACCCTAAACTCTAACCCCTTAACTCAATCCCTAACCCTAGCCGTAAGTCCTAACTGCCAACCCTAACCCTAACCCCAACCCCAACCCTTAACTGCAGTCCTAAACCCAAACAGTGAAACATCCAACTCGAAATTTGGAGGAGACGACAGGCCGAAAGTCAAAAAGGACCACCGACATTGGACCAAAAAAGGTAGATACGACAACAAAGCAACAAGGCCGCCAACAGAACACACACCGCAACACCCGATAACACCATCCCACGGTAATCACACCAAATCAAAATACTTAAGTGGGTCAACGGTGTCGTGCCCACATCTCACCCGAAGATCTTTTAATGACCCTCTTATCGGCACCTTATCCTTCAGCAGTATGTTGCTAGCCCCAGTTTATTATGAGGGCGACAGAACTCACTCACTGCACGTTGAAGATGCCGATGGTAATCAGTAAGGTTTCGTTCAAAAAAGAGCAACGGAAACTCACGTTTACTGCTCTTGTAACTGTTGGTAAGACAGAACGCAGCCAGAAACCGACACAAAGGGCAGACCACCTCAAATGCGCGTGGTTGCGGACCAATTCTAAAGCAATCCCAGGACGAAATAAAATGCGCATCAGAGGATCAGCCTTCAGCTCCTCCCTGCCTTAAAAGCTGCTGTACCCATTGGCCTGATTTGCTTCACCGTGTATCTGCGAAAAGTCGAGTAACTAGGTATTTTCGTCTTAATTGTGCTTTAGAGCACTGTTTTGATCGTGTAATAGAGGGCCAACTAAAAAACTCAGTCGTTATCACAAACCCGTGCAAAACCCGCTACTTAAGTGAATATCAGTAGCCAAGAGCGCAACATAAATAATTTACATCGGCTGGGAGGTAGCAATTAATCAATGAGATGCACATCACATTTATTGCTGAAGCTTGGAAAGGAAATTTAGACATGAATAAGAGTAGCCGCGTGACTAGCCTACAGCACTGCTCCGAAAGATATGCTAGAGTAGCATCGACCAACCAGAGACCCACAACAAACAACGACAAACATAATTCCGCACACATAATATTTACGTGCTGCTACTCGACGAATTCTAGACGTGGTTGGTGTACGACTACCGCGCAAGGCTTCTAGAAGGGGGATTTCTAAAACCAACAGTTCCGTGGACCCATATCTCCGCAATTTAATGGCAAATTCGTTTACACAAATGATTTTACTGGCTAATGTGCGCTCTAAATGCGTGCAATCCCCATAGCTGTTAGTATTCCATTTTCTGCCGAAAAACTACCAGCAACCGCCAGAGCAAGGGATTAGGTGAGAGCATCTTCAACTACAGCCCTGTATGTCAACGACACAAGTCACTCGACAGACGACCGAGGCATGTTTGCGTTGTCAGCGTCTTTTTGACCTGTCCTCCTTCCCGCCCAGCGCGCGTTCGCGGACCGACTGGTCTCCTCGTGAACAACTCAATCGAACTCTGCACTCTTTACTGGGGCGTTTGACTCCTGTTTTAATTATGATTAAGCTCACTTAAAACAAACCAGTTGCGAGCTCTGTATGGAATCAGTTCCTTTTAAATACTATTAGACGGAGCAGTGAAAATGAAATTTCCGGTGAAGTACAAATAAAGGAGAGATATTCACGGTTTCCAAGTGGCAATTTGGCGAGCATACGTTTGCTTTCGATAAATCCTCTGCAGGTCTGTACATTTATATAGCTATTGAAGTAATGATTTAAAGATACGGGCAAGTAGATAATTACGCTGTAGCTCGGGCTTAGGGAGGGGAGGAGGGAGGAGGTTGAAACACCAGAATTCCAGTCAGCGCCAGGGAGACGGTGGGCCCCGGGAAGGTAATTATATGCGGGTGGCTGGCTTGGTGGCTTTGAGCCATGGCAACTGTGGGACCTGTATGAAGGTCTTCTGTGCGTGTAGGACCAGTCCGTGTAGCCTGATTGCAACCGCCTCTGGTGTAGCCAACAGACGCTGCCCAAGTAGTTTTGGGTAGCTTGATGGGACCTTGTAAGTCACTATGAAGGTCTCTCTGGCGTCTGCACGGTGGTCTGCGACTACCGTGTGCGCGAGGATCGAGCTGTTGATGTTCCTTATTTGACCCTTTCCTAACCATGCCGGAAGATTTCTTTTTATTCTTTTGGGTAAACGCCGGCTTGGTCCTGGCGTTCCGCGTATGGAATTATGGCCACCCACCGTAAGAAACTTCATAGTTATGTGCGCAGTCTTCATTACAAGGCGTATTTCGCCTGATAGACTGACGCTCAATGTAGACAGTGGGTGGAGGGGTGAATGTGGTCCCCGTTTGATCGTGATCAAACGGGCCAAATCATCATCAGGCCAATATGCGATGGCGCGGCAACTGCAGCCTATAAATACTGCATCCGTTGTGCGTCCATCACCGTTGTCGGCGACATTATTCCTCTCTCGTGATGGGCTCGTGTGAGAAACCGAGGTGTCAGCCCAATAAACATCTTGTCGCAATGATCACCTTTCCTTCCTTAAAAAATACCAGAAAGAGGGTGTGCAAAGCCTGCTTCCGGTCTATTAGCCATCATCAGTCAGTCTTGCCCACAACCCCGACTTACGCATGTAACTCAAGGCTGGAAGCCCAGACGCCAAAGCAAAACTGGACGGGCGCGTCCTAAGCTGCAAGCAGGTCGGTTGACTACCATTCCCTGGTGATATACTAACAACCGGTCATTTATGTGGTAGCACTTTGGCCGCTGTGGAGCAAAGTATATCTTGTTTCAGAAAAAGAGTGCGTTTTAATATAACCGTATTGACCTGAGTTTCATGAACTCAAAACCACAATTTCCATCTCCAGAATAGAGTTCTCTGATATTTTTCTTGGCTATAGGAATGTTCCTTTATAACGCAACGCGCCCTAATTATAGGTTTTAATAGGTGGTACTTATAAACATCGGAAATTCCTTGAATATCCGGAAACGTCCAATTTTGTCTAATCTTGGCCTGTTTCCATTTAATAAAACAAACTTTAATGAGTTCTTATTTGGAAAAGGATTTTCTGGGATTCCAATCAATTTTGAAAACAAAACTAACTGCACCAAATGTTTGCCGTACTACCAATTTCAATACCGATTTCAATATTTCATGAGTTAGGTCATCTACTCTATAATCCCTATGTGATCTAACTTTATGTGCAGTTGAATGGGTATAAACGGGATTTGAGTGTACATTCACTCATGAAATACTCGTTGTTATAAAAAGATCCTCGCTCAGCACCTGGTGGCAGGGCTGACCAAAATAACCCAAATTTAGAGCGTCAATCATGTTTTTGAGCGATTCGTGGGTTAGATGGGTCTAGATAACTCGACCTGTTGGCTAAATAACTCTTCTCTTGCCCGTAGTCTGTCTGCGGGATCGTCAGAACTGTTTACGAACTTCGTTGATATGGAACCACCTGTTGAAAATTAGGACCGAACGTAGTTCTTCTTATGCATGGTTAAATCCCTCACTTAACGCATGCTCTGTTATACTACGCTTCCTTACCACATTCGTTCTTTGGCCTTTCGGTCCGTCTGAATGGCCGTTTTAAGCGGAATTCGTGGCCCCTGTCACTGCTGTTAGACAACGTTGAATTAAACTGTCTCATTTGTAATATCGGTGGCATCTGTGGAAAATTCCATCCAACAACCTGTGGCTACTCAAATGCAACTACGTAGCTCTTTTTAAGTAGTAAAATTGGGGATTAAACTGATCAACGTCTGGAAGGTGATCCACAACCCGATGGCGGAAACGTTTATTTGCGTTCTTCAGACAATCAGACAGTGGCTTATCTCTGCAGCAGACGTTTGTTTATTGATTTTTAACTTATTGGTGATTTATGGAGAGGCCATCAACGACATAAACGAGATAACGGCACAGTTTTCAAGTCCACATCCACTGTTCTCGAGTGCATGGGCGTCGTGTCATGGAAAGTATCAAGTGACGAATACAACCTCTTGGCTAGCTGAGGACGCAATAGTGACATGCGCGGCATCTATCAAGCCCGCTCCTTCTCCTCCCCATCCGTGCGGTCGCAATCACATCCAGTCGTTGTAAACCCACGTTAATCCCTCACTCCCGACCAACCAGATCTCGCTTACGTGGGAATTTCAGTAAGAAGGAGATAGTTACGTCTTCTTACAATCTCATACTCGACGGAAGAGTGTAATTCGGTTTTCAAAAACTTTTCCATTTCCCGAATAATTTTGAAACCGCTCTACCGTTACACTTGGATTCAGGGTTTCCAAACTACAAGACGTATATTTTCCGCATACGGAAAACCACGCATTTCTCTACTGTACTAAAGGGGGACCATACGGAGTTCATAAAATGTAGCGGTAGATTTGAGCCATATTGTTAACTTTACAAGCCATATTCGTAAATGCAGAAAAATGACGTTATTTAAACGGCCATTTCACGGGACTAAAAAATCTCACAATTAGAAACTTTTTAAAACGAAATTATACCCTTCCGTCGAGTACAAAATTGGAATAAGCCGTAATTTTCTACGGAATGAACAAAAGAATGCATATTTTTATGCATGTTTTCCACGAAATATAATTGCATTTTTAAGGACATCGAAAATCAATGAGAAAAATTCCTGCTACATAAGTGGCCATTTTTTACAGAGTTTATTTTCCGCATGCAGCCGGAAGGACGTTCATTCAATAGCGAGCATCCTGAGGTAACTGAAATATTGTAGAATTATGTTGCAGGCCGACTAGTTTTACAACCCCACTTAATTAATCTTTTCGAAATGAAAACGCATTTCAGAATTTCTGTTGACATTTCATGAGTAAGCCCACCTACTGTACGTGTGTTTATTTTCGAGGGCAGGTAACGACAGGCATTCGCGAATTCACGCTCCCTTTCAGACAACTTTTCAAGCTGACTCTGACTGGTTCTTGAACATGATATTGACGCTGAGGATTCGTTCTAGGATTTACGTGTCTAGCACATTGTAAAACTACCCTAGCTTAAGTATTCTCTGAAGAAAACTGAGGTGGAAGTAATTGAGTTGCCTGGCTTGTTTGCCGTAGACTATCCATGTCTGCGTCTCGTAGAACAGCGTCGCACCTCCTGCGGAGCTCATAGTAATTAGTTGGGAGAAGTGCCGGCATCGGAGGCATGTTAAGAGAGTTGAGGACGACGCGAGTACGGATTTTCCCCGCGATGTTGAGTAAAGAAATGCCTCTGTGAGTGTCACAGATTTGTCGATTTCCTTTTCGCATGCGCATAGGGACGATGGTCGAGTTTCTGGAGTCTTCAGTGACTTGTCCTTGTCGCCTCATTTCCTGGAAGGCTAGAGTCAGCTCGTCCATTAGCCGAGGGCCGCCGTATTTGCAGAATTCGGCCGGTATTGCGCCGGATTCCGGTTCTTTCCCGCTGGACACCTGATATGTGCCCTCGCTTATTTCGGGGGGTGAGAGCGAGACGTTTGGGTCATTGCTCGTTTAAATCTGGGGGAGTGTGTTAATGACGATGTCCGAAATTGTGGACGGTCGACTGAGGGGGCGTCTAAAGTTAAGAATTTGTGGTTTTCCCAAAGGGGGAGAGTTGTTCTGCTAGAGCTGAGAAGCGACGTGGGTCCCTCGGCGTGGTGGCCCTAGGCTGACTTCACCGACGTGAAAAAGTTCTTTATATCATTGCGATCCGCGCGCCCTTGGACTTTTTTTGTCCTGCAACCCATCCGCACATTTTGCATCCCCCTTCAGCCGTTGCTGTTTCAGGTGGCAGCACCTGAAGAGGGCCTCTTTGCCTGTGTCGGCTCCGTGGTTGACCAAGGTTTGTGTTGTCTATTCGACCCAACGACTAAGTCAGTGATATTTCACATCGTTGTTGTCGGACCAACATTTGCGTTGGCGAAGTGTGCGACTTAAAACATTCATGGCAGTGGGATGAACTGTGTTCCGTAGCAGTCAGGCGTTGTGGTCCGGGTCAGTTGATTGTTGAAATCTAAGCGGTGGGCAGGAAAATCGACAGAATGGTACCTAACTTACCTTGTGGTTTTCGCTGAGATGTCCGATTGGAGTCTCATCTTCAAAATGACGAGGCAGTGATCCACCCATTCACTGGAATCGCAGATTGCCTTTGTCACCAGTATGCCTTAACAGTCTCACCCCCGTACCAGAACGCGGTCCAGCTCCACAATCGGAGACGCATCCATATGGTCTTCTCCTGCATATGAAGTTGTAAGGTGTTGGCCAGGAAGAGACACAGGTTCGCAAAAGGGGGAAGCCGTTGTCGTCACAGCCGCTGAGGCCATGAGAACGCAACTCTACCTCCCCAGGCAGTTCAATCTGTTTCGATGCGAATATTCGAGTCACCACGGCCAATCAGCTTGTCTAACCTCGGCAAAGTTGCCAGGAGGGAGGGCAGGTCTCCGTACAATTTGTTCCTCGCCTCGTCGGGGCTGGTTTTCAGGAGAGCGTGGACACCGATAACGGTAGCCACTGGGTCCCCAGTCATGAGCCAGTCGTTGATGCCCTGGGGTGGCAGAACAGTCGTCCCAAGATGTCGTGCCGAATGGCAAAGGTGACACTCTACTCTTGGGTGGCCGCTCGGGAAGAAGGCTCAGCTGGCGCCCATTGGTTCCATGAGGCCCTGTCCGAAGAATTAGGTCTCGCTGAGAGCATCGGTGTTTGTGGAGGAGACACTGGTGTGATACACTGTCGAATGCCTTCTTAAAGTCAATATAAACTTCAAGCACCGTATTTCCTCTAGTGGCTGCCCAAATCCAGCGTCCTAAACAGTACAGCGCGTTTGTCACGAAAGACCTGCCCCTATGGAATCCAGGTTGAGCATTAGATCGTAAATTAAGCTGCTTCAAGAAACGCGTTAGATCCCGCATAATTTTGCAGCAGATTCAAGTAAAGCTTAGTGGTTTGCAATTTTCGCAGAAGTTTTGACGCCGTCCTTATATGACTGTACGATCCGTGAAGATTTCCAATCGGACAGCGAATAACTGGCTTTGGGCGAGACTTTCAAAAGGCATGAGGAACTGTTTTGTTATTTCGCTAACAGGGTTTTGCAACAAATTCACCTATAGGTCATTTAGGCCCGGTAATTTTGTTTTTTTTTAGCGCCAACAGATTTTTACGAATAGTCGTTCCGGCGGAAGATACGGTTCCAACAGTTGAACACTCTCTTAAGTCGCAGCCGGCGGGCAAAAATTCGGTTTCGCTCGTGAAGACTTAAAAATCTGCGGGAAGTTTTCTGCTTTTGCCGCGTCCACACTGGTATAACCATCCTCGAAAATTTTCAGTAGGAGTGCACCTTTTTTTCTCGACGACACGGTCCAGCACGTTCATGCCGTGTTCTAAAGGTAAGTCGCTGGACTGGGTTTCTTTGCGCTTTTGATGCACTTATGGACGCAATGTCCCTCTCAGCGACAGATTTCTTCCACAGCTTCCGTTTGTGCTTACTTCTCTTTACAAAACCTATGTCAATCGCTGGTGTTTGTTGTTCAACATCTTCCGTGAAATCGGGCACTAGTTTCGGAGAAGCATGTGCAAGAAGTCATTTAACCACTCCTAATCACCAGCTTTTTTGACGGAAAAGGCTAATTCCTAGTGTATGTTATTTGGCTATTGTCCCTCACGTACCCTCGTGGGAAACAAGACGCATCTGTCCAGTAAACAATGGTCGAATGCTAGCTGCGTGCTGATTGGTGATAGTGAACTCCGGGAAATGATTGTGGCATTAAGGTGACCCATGATCAAGCCGACAGGCCGACTAGAAAATATTTCTTACACCAGTAGCAGACGATCATCAATCTTGGATCCATTTTTTGGCGGTCGACAGACTGTCGGGACTTCAAGACTTCCAGGCCCAGGTACCTTTTTAGTGACCTAGATAGCGTCGGCGTTGTAAGCGAATTTTTCTTTTTTTCTCTTACAGTTAGTCCCTGTTTTACGTATTTGAGCATGGCTCCACGTCGAAAAGCACATTATCTTCAAGGCAGGTGGAATCCTAGTAGTGCCAATTCGCTATCATTCAATTTTTCAAATGATCAGGTCTTTGTCAGGAAGATGGAGTAAGAGGAGAAATCAGAAAATTGGACTTTTAATTTGTCCAGTTAAGATGGTGGGCTTTGTTCATTAGTATAAAAATCGAGTTTCAGGTCTTTGGGGTGTTTTATCACAATGCGACATGAGCTTCCATTCGGTAAATCAGCTGTGCCTTCATTCTAACTTGTTTTGTCCAAAAGAATATAGTGTGGTAGTCGTTTTGTGTTCTAAAAAGTGTGGCGAGCATACGTTTGCTTTCGATAAATTCTCCGTAGACTAGGACATTTATATGGGGACGGGGTCAAGTTAAACCCGCCAGCGATTAGAA
>CACRXP010000829.1:97192-110511 GCA_902702965.1 Spirometra erinaceieuropaei
AAAAATAAGTTCTTTCGAAAGCCGACACCCTGAGGTAACCGGATCTTTATAGATTTATGCTGCATCATGATTAGCTTTACAACATCACTTAATTTATCTTTTCGAAACGAGAACGCATTTCGAAATTTTGGTTGACATTTCATGAGTTAGCACATCTACTGTAAGTTAATATTTTAGTGAGATAGCACATCTACTGGGTACTGCTAATGTCACAGTGAAATCCTTGTTTGTAGCTGGAGGTTTCCTCGTTCGAATCCAAACTCCGTTGAGGGATCAAATAACTCGGAATCACCCATGAATTATATACGTACAACGTTTACAACCGTAAGCTTTGATCTTCCACTCAGAAAAAAGATGAGACTCAAGTCCACAGCCATCGCAGGGCATTAGGCCAGCGACCTGTTCGTTTATGTCAAATCATATGTCAACGTAAAGTTGGAGCCAAACAAGTCACTACTGAATATCCTGCCAGTAACCTCTAGACAGTCAGATCTCACGACCTACTGTTGATTTGCAGCAATTTTGCAACGACCCTCACGACATCTGTACTTTTTTCAAAACCGCAATTTTAAATCAATCAAGTCCGGCCTCCAAATGACGGTCTGGCCTCGTGCCAGAAGCCTGACGCGACTGTTAATCCTCGCCTGCTCCTTTCTCCCATCTCCATACCATCTGCCGTACTACCCCTTTGGTAGGAATCTCAAAGCACCAGGGGTGCGACGCTGATGTTGAGGATGTCGTGACTGTTGAGACTGACGATGGTTGCGACCGAGTAGCCTAGACAAAACACACACACACACGCCAGAGCGCATTTCTGGAGATACGTTCGGCGCCAGAGGGAACCCAGGGGAGCGAGCCACAGCAACCGAAGGTCGAGGAGTAAGTGCGTGCCTAGAGACTATGGAGGTCGGCAACGGAAGCGGGAAAGCACAGCTTTCCAGCAAAATAGTGCGGCCGCGGCGGCGGCTGGCGATCAATCTTCATCATGCTGCGCCATCCCTCGTGGTGGCGTTCGCGGAAGCGCACGCATGGGTATGAACAGACACGGCTGGTGGCACAGGGTGAGGGTCTTCTGACGAAATATGCCCCACACTGTCTGATTGTGGTCCAAAAGGACAACACGTTCGTGTGCCAACTTGCACTCTTGGCTCCAACTACCGCCAGCTGGTGGCGGCGGCAAGTTCGACTGATGATACCGCCGTCGCAGCGCCGGGGAGAAACCAGCCACGTTTGCATTCAGACGGGTTTGCCTTGGTCGGGTCATCAAAAGGCGTCCGTCAGTGAGAAGAGTAACCTTCATTATTCGACCAGCCGTAAGCATGCGAACGTTTGCCATGCGTAAAAAACAACGGAGAAGTTTGTTGCCAAAAACCCAAATTAGTATTCTTCCATATTCAGGATGGCGATGTCTAAAATACAGTCACAGGGAGGCTGCGTTGTGCTTTTAAGAGAACCCTTAACATATTCAGCCTCATATCTGTCAGCCACAAATGGTATTCCGAATAGAGCGGCGAAAAATGTCCTGCATGTCCATGTCACTTAATAGTGACCTCAAAAGGCTAGGCTCACTCCGAAATATAAGCGTATGGGGTGAACACAACGAAGTGAACAACCGGGTCAGCTGAAACCTGATTGAATTTCCCCGAAGAATCGGACAGCGACCGGTTTTTTGCCTCGAAACGGACATTCTGAGTCTTGGTTTGATCGCGACCAGTTAAATATTCAACTACAGGGTGAATCACAAATTCACTAGCATCTAGTTACACGTTCGACTGCTCGTTTGCTGGACGAAGCAATTGTTGTGAGCACATCTTACCGGTGTCATTTTGATTGATTTCGCAGTAGAAATTTGCAGTTATGAGCGGAACGACCGCTCGGATGGAATGCCAGGAATGCCAGAGAAGAATAATCAACAACTGACCACAGAATAACGTGTCTTCATTGTCATTTGTATGAAGGAAATTATTTGGAGTGATGAAGCAACGTCCAAGTTGAACAGCCAAGTCAGTCAACATAGTTTATCTACTGGGCAAGTGAAATCCTCAGTTAACTGTCGAGAGACATGTAAGCACCATCGGTGTCACAGGTGGGATTGGGATTTGTGCTTCAGGTTTGATTGGACCGAATGTATGAATAAGCCAGAAACGGCTATTCCGGTCTCCCTTGTGTTTGTGGGCAATACTAATCTGTCTAGATTATGTGCCGCTGTGCAGTTGCTGGGTGGACTCGAGAGAAAGAGCGCTAAGACACAAGGGACGAGTGATATGAGGTTGGGCGTAGTGGCCGGCGTGGCGTGAAGGTCTTCGCTTGCATGTGGCGCACGCAGACATATGGTGGACGCGGACTTACCACAGTCCGATGAACTTGCCACTGACTGACTGCACATATTCTCAAAAGAATGTCTCAGAAAGTTGAAGCAAAATTTTCCTTGAATGAATTCAAAACAAGCAGAGACAGCAGAATTTATTGGAAACAATAAATTTTGCGACGGATTATCAACTGTAGTCTGTCATTAAATTCACAATGGTAAAGGAGCAGTGTGACAAGCTTCTTTCCTTGATGTCTTCATGAATAGACGGGAAGATGGGTCAATAAGGCGATCGGTTTTCCACAGGGATACATGAAAAGGCCAATACCTACACTTCTTGAGCTTTGGCCCGACATAACGAAAGCGAAATTTGGTTTACACTCTATTCCAAAAAGCAAGAAACCCTTGCTCTATTGAAACGCTGAATGCTGAAATTTCTTGCCTCAAAACAGCCGTGCTTAAAAGTGCATATCCAACACGGTTCACCGAAAAGCAAAGCAACACTTTACAGCCAAAATTGACGAAGAAATCAGCTCAGAAAAGCCCGTTGTACTATCCTTACCATTTAAGGGTGACGACATCTCAAATATCATCAAGCGGCGAGTGAGATGCGCCACTGAAAGAAAATACAATTCAGCTGAACTCATATTCTGCAGCCTCACTAAGGCTATCCAAGTTCCATGGGCAAAGGATGCCTTGCCATTTCAGGCCACCTCAAATTGTGTTTATGAATTCACATGCACTTGTGGACGCAAGTAAATTGGGCGAACGCAAACGCAAATGATGACCAGGTCAGTTGAACACCTGCCTAAATGGCTTCTAAAGTAGGAGCATACAATTCCACGGTCTTCTATCACAAAGCACCTCCTTGATAGCGGTCATTCGGTTGACCCCAAAATATCTTTTCGAGTATTAATTCGAGCTCGAACAACTCGGTTATTGCGCTACTTGGAGCCAGCTTACATACGGCGGGAGAAACCCGTCCTATATAAACAGTTAGATCACTTGGTCAATCTCAGCTTGCCCTGATAAATCTGGGCCCTTTATATTTGCGCAATACCTCGGCGCGTTAACTTCCTCGTTTTCTTTCCTATGTTGCGCTTTCAGCTCACCATTTTATTGATTAGTCTACGTGCAGTATACGGTGACCTTACTGTTGTATATTGATTTTCCCTGTGGAAGTTCAAATCTCTGCATTTTTCCCACTTGTTATCTGTGTTATACAACGACAGGCTGCACTTGATAAACCGTCGCGAAGTCTATTGCTTCCAATTAATTCACTGAATTTTGAATTTTCTGCGGTCTAAAGGTTTTCCAAACTGAGGCTGTTGTCTATTATGAAAAGTTGACAAGACGAGTACATTTTGCTATATCCCGTGTTGAGAAAACTAGGTGGCCATCGGTAAGCAGAGGAAATCCTCGAAAAAACAGATTCAACTTAAATGATGAATGCCCATATTACGCGCCGCTGTGCAGCTGTTGGTGGCACTCGAGAGACGGAGAGAGAGGGAGAGACTCCAAGACATAACAAGACGAATGAGTTCCGTAACGTGATCTTTTTGACTAAGAATTTTTGGCTGTCCGGTTACTTCTAGCCCACATTGTATTTGGTGACAGATTACATTCGAGGATATAGATTTGTCTAGACGAGATTACTCGAGTGACGCTGCCATACACATCGGCATACAGCTTAATTCCAATATATTTCATATACAACAGCCCACTAGCCGTTGAATGCACGTCCATCGATCATCTACAAAAATCGCACCGGCAAAACGTCTACGTTAATTCACTTACATACATCTGTGAAAAATTCGGTGCCTTGGTGGGATTCGAACACGAGACAGCAAGGGGAAGCTTTAGTACAGACAACGTTCTAACCATCTGAGCCATGACGCCCCACCGGACGATGGGTCACGTTTACCCGCCCAACCTACTGCAGCGTCTGGAATCCACCAAATCTGATACAGTAAGTTGACTGCCGAAGCAGGATTTCCCAAGCAGTACATTCAGAATCCGCCAAATGACTACCAGGCTCACTTAATTCAGGGGTGTTTTGACTGATTTTAAATAATGCGCGTCGTTCGGTGGGGCCTCGAAGCTCAGATGATTAGAGCGTTGGCTGTACTAAAGCCCTCCCTTGCTGTCGTGGGTTCGAATCCCACCGAGGCACGGCCTTTCACAGTTGGGTCAAAGCGAATTATTTGAAATTTGCCAAAACCTCTCGGGTCTACGTTAATAGCATAACTTTTCAATAGTTCTTAAGGCCTTTGCAACTCTAAGTATATTCCATGAAAACCCTCTTCCTATGCTCCTTTTTGGCAGACTTGGTCTTCTTCGAATTTTGCCTAAAGAGAAGTTGTTTCCAGTTTCATCAAAGCCTACCAATCCACGGATGACTTTGTGTTCCGCCTATCTCGTCCTGTTAACGGCGAAACTGTTGTTCTGCTTTCCATCTGAAGCTTAGCCGGGCACAACAGCCTGGTCGGTCAAAGCAATTTCTCCTCACTAAAATTAGCTCAGCGTTTAGAAAACAGGCGTCTCTGTAGAAAAAGATAAACTGACGTTTGTCATTTGTGAATTATTGATGAAGGTATTTGCGTGGCAGGTTGTTTTATTGATGGCACCGTATTGAACATTGAATGACGCACTAAGACCGGATAAAACAGTCAGTGATATTTTACTTCTGTAGGTAGTATTCTGACTCTTGGGGCCGCTGGGGCGGCATTTTTCCTGGCAAAAGCTGTCCACTGCGATACTGTCTTAGAATCAAAAGCGAACAAAAGCTTCCTTAACCTGCTACCTGCCTTTGAACCTGATGTTAACGTGCCCGTAAGCAATAGGCTTCTTTAAATAGGGATTTTGAATTTGTTTTTTTTGGTGTTCAAAAATGACACTCAAAGCGACGACGAGTTACCATCGAGGAAAGTAACTTAAATTTTCCGGGCACCTTAAGGTTTGTACTGAACGCCGGAGGCAGAAACTATGCGATTATTTGTCCATAATCGATAAAGTTTTGGATGTTCCGTGGGCAACGGTATAGAGAAGGACCCCACCTAACTGTCATTAAACTGTGGATCGTGTCATACGTGAGTTACGATAAGGGGACTTTTACGAGTGGGACAGTATGCTAGACAGGAAAATGACAAAAAACAGAAATGACCTACACTTATGTCGAAAGTCTTTTTCTACGCTATTCTACGACCACGGAAGTAAGAGTACTAAGGAAGCAATAAAAAAAAAAAAATTTCACAAATAACTGATTTTGAGTTAAGGTGTGAGGTCGTGGGAAGTAATCGCTGTTGGCAGTGTAATTTCTGCAACAGCCTGCAAGTGTATGCTAAGATAAAACCCCATATGACACAATCCATAGTCTACTGACAGTTAAATGGGGTCCTTCTCTATACTGTCACCGCTCCGTCAGGCATGACACAAATAGCTTTAAACTAACCAGTATAGCTACTTACTTTTTAAATAGCAAATGTCAAATATTGCGCTGCAGCACGAGAAGAACACCTGATAAGCTACAGCACGACTTCGGATAAGCGAGCGTTTTAAATCGCTGTCTGTGGATTTTCAGGAATTTCGTAGCCCTATTTGCTTATAGCGAAGTTGACTTGTCCTGAATCTACCTCACCTCGCTAACCCCAGGCGCACTACACTCCAGTGGCCGAAAAGTCGAAACCATCGACGATGGGCGCGCGAACAGTGGCTGACCAAGCCAAACCGACGGACGATACCACTGAACACAGTAATTGACGTGGGATGAATCATCACCCAATAAATTACCACATAGATAGACATATACAGTGCGTGACCGATCTCATGAAATGTCGGCCAAAATTCTGGAAGGCGTTTCCGGTTAGGAAGGATTACTTAAGTGGCTTTGTTATACTGATTATCATGCAGCACAACCCTATAACATTTCGGACTCGCCAGGGTGTCGGCTGTCGACTGCACCTCCTTTTGACCTCCTGAATGAACCACACTCGGCATAAACTGACTACTTAAGCAGCATGTATTTTTCCTATTGATTTTCGATGTTCTTTTAAATTCAAATATATTTCACAGAGACCAATCACGAAAATATGCTTTCTTTTGCTCATTTGGTAGGGAATCATATTGTCTTCATATTTCATCTGCGAAGAAAGTGTATATTTTTGTTTCAAAAAGGTTTCCAAATTCCCGAATAATTTCCAGCCTGATCTGCCATTGCATCAGCTTTTAGCATTTGAGTCTACACGGTGCATGCTTTCCGCGTAAGGAAAATCACATATTTCTTTATGCTTTTAAACAGATCCCACATATAGTTCATGAAATCTTGCAATTAAATCGGGCTGCGCTGCACATTTCATGAGGAGCATTAGTAAACAGACAGGTGCGGTCTTGCATGCATGGACTTCGCACGGTCTTAAAAATCACATAATTAAAAATTTTTAAAACCAAATGATGCACTTTCTTCGGGGGTAAAATATGAAGACAATATGATTTCCTACCAAATGAGCAAAAGAAGGCATATTTTATGCATGTTCTCTGTAAAATATATTTGAATTTAAAAGAACATCGAAAATCAATAGGAAAAATGCATGCTACTTAAGTAATCAGTTTATATCGAGTGTGGTTTCTGCAGGGGGTCAAAAAGACGTGCATTCGACAGCCGACACCCTGGCGAGTCCGAAATGTTATAGGTTTGTTCTGCATGATACTCAGTATAACAACCCCACTTAAGTAATCCTTCCTAATTGGAAACGCATTCCAGAATTTTGGCCAACATTTCATGAGATCGGTCACGCACTGTATGATTGTTCTTCCGACGTTATTGAGGAAAGTTACTTCCACCCCGACTGTGGTTGCTTGAATGATGGGTGATGTTTCATCGTCCTAGAACGCACGTGTCCAAAAAATTCCGGCAGACCGGAAGCTTTTATATTTCTCCTTTCATCCTGCGACGTTTACTGGATATCCGACAAGGCCAATGCAGGGGTGCAAAGTACGGCCATGGTTTAAGTAGGCTGGTACTGTATTAGCGGGCTCAAAATGCAAGCAGGCGAAAGTGACTTCTTTATGCATGTCGGTGCTCTGGGAAGGCGGGGAATGGGATGAGTTGTTTCATTGCGATGAATGCGTAGGTATCCGATAGGGTCACTTCTGGTTTTGACTTGTATTAGTGGGGAAAAAGGCTGGTAGGGGTTAAAAATGGCAACAAAAATGTTGAAGCGTTTGATTCGCCTGGCTTCCGCCTCGTCTTGGACTCTTGTATGCGGCCGGTTATAAAGATTTCCGATTCAGATTAGACAACAGACTGTCATGCCCGCCGATTTTGAACAAGGCTTTGCTACCTGTCCTGATCTATTTCGGAGTGTTTCCGTGAGTTCTTTAAGGCGTCCTCTTTACGTTGCTTATCGCCTTCTTAAGCATGGGCCCTGATGACACCGTCACTTGGACAGGCGACCGGCATTCATCATCGATATTCCGTTTCCTCGAATTTGAGCCCACTTAAAATGAAAAATACTCTAAGTATGGCAACCCATTCCAAAACGTAGGCGTCCAAAATCCATGCGTTGCCCCTTCACATGTAGTGCTCTCCGTAGACGGCCTGGGTGGAAGTGGTTCACCTTCGCTGTCTGGCTTTCCCAGATTGTCCGGATCTTCGCGCTGTTGAGGAGCGTTGTGAATACTACAGTCCTGCGTATTTTGAGTTCCATGTTAAAAAAGAATGCTCCCGCGGCCTCATACGAAAAGTAATGGCCTACCAAAAGCCTGGCATATCGTGGCATCAAAAATGCGATTTCTTTGTCAGCAGGCATTGAGAGAAAAATCTCGAGTTTTGATTCCCGAGTTCCGAAGCGCGTCTCCTGTTCCTTCCTTTTCCATGGAAGTCTTCATGTAATACTCATGCATTAAATTAGAATTAAAAAATCGCTGTTAACTGTTTCATGCGATATTCATTGTCTTTTTCACCGCCGCCAACTTTCCCATCATTCCTTTACTGGCATGATTCAGAAGCATAAGTGCCGGGCTAGGTTAATAGCCACCGACAAGGGTCATACACTTATACCAATTTAATTGCCAGATGAATCGATAGGTTTGACGTCCTTTGAATATCCTTTCACCATTTGACATTCCGAAATCGTGATTTTTGTGAAAATAACCCGATATCTGCTGCCTTTTTATGTTAAGTGTCTGGTAAAAATACTCAGCCCCGGGACTGGTCTAAATGCCAATAGCATACCAGCAGCGAACAGGTGGCTAGAGACAAATGGAAAAATTGCCATAAATTTTACACCTCTTGGGTCGTCTTCCAGTGGTTCCGCTACGTGGTAGCGTGCTCGGATCTTATTTCTTACCCGCATCTGCAGTAGACAAGCCACAGTCGCCTGTCATGCGGGAAGTATGGTAAATAGGGGACATAACACTGATCCCTAACATCAATCCCTTGCCCTAGCCCTAACACCTAGCATTAGCTCCTAACTCTAACCTATGATCCATAACCCTAACTCCTATCCCAAACCCCTAACCCTAATACTAACCTCTAACCGTAACTCCTAACACTAACCCCCTAACCATTAACGGGTGCGGCAACGAGATAAGATCTTATCGGCAGCAGCGCCGAAACTTACTCAGTCGGTGAGTGATTTATAGTTAACGGCCACCATGTTTCAATGCAGTTTTTTAATATTGCATTGAAGATGCAAATTTACGGTTTATCTGAATGTTATATCTGGCGGAGCAATGATCAAAGCCGGATTTCGAGGCAGACTACTGAGCGTTCCTGCGGTTTACTTGATTTTTATTACGTCCGACATGGAGACGATTTTTACTCAGGGTGGATGACGTTCTAAGGAGTGGAAACCGACCATGATTTCAGCGACCTGTTCTCCGTTTCAAGGTTGGATGGTGGGAACCGACCGCTTCAATTCTCTATTTGACTTGGTAAAATAAGTAACGAGTTCAAAGTGTTGTCCTCAGGTAAATTTTATTTATCATTAAGAACAGAGAAAGGAGTTGTCGCTTTTTAATTCCCTCAGAAATTTTCTACGAAGTTGGGGTAGTTCAGTTTATTCAAGGTCTGGGGAAATTAAAGAGCGACAATTTCTAGATTGGAGTATCTACCAGAAAACACACGGGGAATGCTGGGGGATCCACAGACCAGCTGAACCCCTTGCAGCTACGCCATGCAGCGACAGAATATCGGCGAAACACACGTGTATGGGCTTTTGGCTAGTACCTCTGCTGTTAATATGGTAGCACCTTAGCCTATAGTATACTACTGGCTGCCTTTCGGTAGTTAATGAATATTGCGCGGTTACCCGCTGTGGCTGATGGACTTTGGCCTAAATATTCCTACATAAAATTTTCGGTTTGAGCCTATAGACCTTGAATAAACCGATCTACTCCACGTTTGTAGATAATTTCTGAGGAAATTAAAAAGAAGCAACTTCTAGATTGGATTATCGATCAGAAAACACACGGGGAATGCTGGGGGACCCACTGACGAGCCGAAGCCCTCGCAGCTGCGACATGCAGCTGCAGAATATCGGTGGAACACGCGTGTATAAGATTTTGGATAGTACCTGTGCTGTTAGTATGATATCACCTTAACCTAGAGAAAGAAGTGTCAGAAAGCAAATAAGGGTCGGCATGATCTAACAAGTTTTAGTTCATGTCAGTTTATAGTGGGGACAGAACAACCCCTTAAGTTCCTAGAGTGCCTCGACAATTCCAACTGGCTTGTGGCTGACTGCAGAGAAGATTTTGTGACGGCGAGACCGATTGTTTACCACTGAGATCGAGTTTTAGGTCTGATCTGATGATGCCGTCCGCTGCTACGTGGAGGCTGGTGCACACGGTAAACATGGCTAGTTTTGTTTGCGTAAGTTGTCCTCTACTTCGGCATCCACCGCGCCAGGACTGCATTTTGACTCTGAACTCTTCGCGAAATCAGTTCCCTACTTACTACCAAGGCCACCGGAGGCCACTGGGTGACTGCATGGTTGAATAGCGAACGCTAATGGTCACTAGCGTGAAAATAGACACCTCGCGGTGCGCGAGCGAATGTAGGCCACCGCGGTCTTCGAATCCGCTCGACACTGTTGCACTGGCGTGAACAGCTGAATTAGTTTCCGGACAGAACAATTGCAGAAGGTCAAAGTCCAGACGTCCGACACGTTTCTCCACCCCCCTCCCTCGCCGAAATCGGCCAACGCGGAAGCGGATAAAAGCGACAAGTTGCAGCCTGCGAGAGAAACGTTACAACCGTTAGCTGGTACTCGCGAAAACCTGAGCCGTGGTCATTGTCTGTACAAAGTTGCAGTGCGATCCAGGGACGCGTGGAATCAGTTTTCGGTGTGTGTAGACTGCGACAAGCAGTGGCTTGGCCGAAAGACATTGGAGAAAGCCGTGAGGATGTTAAAACGAGCAAACCTTCAATGGCGCATGGGCCACACTATACGACTGATAAGGGGCATTCGAAGCGGGGCGCTTTCTCGAGCTTCGGGGGCATTAACATGTGAGCAGGCGAGAGAACGTGCCTGCACTAACGCAAAAATATCTCAACAACGAAACTGCGGAATAGCGAGTCGAATTTGTCACGGCAGCCGACAGCCTGCTCGATGAAAGTCTTCTAATCTGGTAGGCGTTGCTTAAAGAAACTCAGGCGAGGATAGCCGGAAAAAGGCCTGCGTTACCTGATGCCTGAGGACGCTATTTACTGCAGGGCTACAAAGCGTGCACTTGGTGCCTTGATCTTCCTCTTGCTGCGAGTTAAGGTCACGTGGCATCTAGCGCAAATTTAATTCTCCACAGAATGGTCAGAAGTGTTTTGGTCATAAAAGCTTTTCTCCGACGGACGAAGGCGAGCGTCCCAGGGTGATAATTTAGGAAGAAGGACGGGATCACTGAAACAACTTCACAGCGGTGCCGACTGTTCAGACTGCTGGGTTCGCTGTCACGGTTTTTTGAGCCAGCTACATGTGTGTGTGAAGTTTTGCAACATAACGAACCAAGTAGATCAGTTCGTAATTGTTCCCTTATTTATATTCGCATGTACTAGACATAAACAACTAAATGGTAACTGTCTGATTTGCGAGATCACTCACAGCTACCATTCCAAAAGGTGTTTTTTTCCACAAATATTGCCAAGCGCATTCGGGAACGGTTTGCTGGTCGCACTGTACGGACAGTGTTATTGACGGAATCTTCATGGCGGATCAGAGGAGGCCGGCGGTAATCGAAAAAACCGGACAAAGCTTTACGTCGTTTGACTACTAAAGGAGGTGAGCACTGGTCTAAAGACGTAATCTAGCAAAGTTATTTTAGTCTGGGACTGAACTGCAGTCATAGAGGACAGTGATGGCGTATTTCGTCCAAAGTAGTATCCAATAGGCCAGAGTATATGCGGCTAACGCCTATTCTGCCTTACGACAGCCGCAGATAACATCCACGATGGGGTGTGACAGTAAATGCGACTGTCCTCTTCAGGGTTGCTGAGGAGATTTTTCGCCGAGAACCTGACCGAAATACTAGCAGTTAAAGCTGTCGCTGTCGGCCACTTACCGAGGACGTCTACCAACCAGTGCGAATTGCTCAAAACTAGTTTGTTGCTTGGTCTTCAAAGGATTGCTTTAGCGCATTCAATAAACTTCTTTTTGGTGGACAGGCCTTGGGGGTATCTTATCTATCAAATCAAACAGAATGGCTTCAGGTTGTTTTTGCTCACATTCCATGAAAACGACTTGCGTGATTGAGTTTGTGGTATAAAATCATAATCTACGGCCAGCAGCAAAACAATATTGAAACTGGACAGCTTACGTTGAGATAAGATGGTGGAACGTGATGCGCTTTCGTTTTGCGGTTGGAACCATATTTGTAAGTATCTTAGGTTTTCTAAAAAAACGTTCGTTTAGGTAAAGTCTCACCACCGGTTGATGATCGCGACGTAGTCTGAATTAAGACACATACTACTACTAATGTTTTGCGAAATTTTCGCGCTAACCGCTCAAAAACACCCTAGGCATGTGATTCACTCAGAAGATTTCGTGGGTCGATAAGGGTATGCGTATTGCCTTAGAGTTAGCTGGACACCTGAATTCAGGAGTCAGTGATCCAACGTGGATCTGCATTTTAACCCCATTCCCAATCGCCTCACCCACACTCATCAGGTTAGTAATATTTTTCTCACAGAATGTTAAAAAAATTAATTTTTATAGCTGAAATCCGAATCTACAACAGCAAAACTGAAATCCTAGTGTAGCCAGCGCGCTAACCACCTGAGATACGGCGTTCAACCGACGGTCTTAAGTTTGATCACAACCGGATCAGGGTAACGGCCAAACTTATGGCAACGAATGGAATTAGCCAATTCGAATACAATAAGCTGACAACCTAAGCAATCAATCTAACGTCTACCAGACCCACTTTCCAGTAGGTGATTTTGGAATATTCGAACAATTTCACCGATTCATAGGTCTCATGCAGACCTCAAATATCTGCAGACATTAAACCGCACATTACTTCCAAAATAAGTCCAATGATCTGCAGACAAAAACTGTGCACAAAACAAATCACCCTTCGTCTAAGCACTGAGTTGTATGCACAAGTTAACCTTATGAAAAAAGCTGAAAAATATGCTTCCTATGAGTTCCTTCGGCAATAGCTGCCTATACAGAAACCTCAAAGAACAAGTGAAACCATATCGGCCAAAATGCGCCTTGTGGGTGTCTGAAGGAAGTATCAAATGAATGCCACTATGAACTTCGATAAGAATATTTGTAAGACCATATTCCATGCTTTCAAGCACCGAAAACTCCGTCCTTGTAATTATACAGGACAGACTGAACGCATCCGGGAACATAGGCTGAATGTGCGGCGGGATGACGACTTGTCGTAATTGGCTGTCCACACCTACAAAACGGATCTTGAGCTCAATTTCGCAGTCGCCAAGGTAATTATCCACGCCGAAACAAGACAAGTCGAGGATTTATTTAAGCCTGGGCCTCAATTGAGAACTCAT
>CACRXP010000829.1:110614-122891 GCA_902702965.1 Spirometra erinaceieuropaei
GCTCTGACGATGGACACCTGCACGAATCGGAGATCTCAGAACAAGAAACAGAACGCTCCGGCGCCCACCTAGTCTTCTTCTTTTTTACCTAAAACGCCTGGAATCTGAATATTCACCTTTATTTGTGAGAAAAGTTTTAGACATATTTTAACCTTCCCATCAATGCCTCAAAAGTACCTATAGAAAGTCCGCCGCGAGTAGAAAAAGAATACTAGTAATGTTTTAAAAAAACCTGGAATATGTAAATCCCACCCGGGACAAGCTAGCATGTAATTTTTTGTTCAAAAATTAAGGGATACACTCAGACCGAATTATGTGTCAGTTGAACATTGGAAAACTCAGTCGCAAACGACAGCGCAGTCGTAGGGAAACCAATTTACGATCGAGTCAGACCTCCTAATCATGTCATGCGCAGGCCGAGATGGTTGTGCATGAAAAACATACTTTAAGGAACCTATTTTTGTTTGTCAGTCTTCCATCTCCTCCATAATCGTATCAGCAAAGACTTAACATTGAAATTAGACGGAAATGTGACGAAAATGACGTTTGGTTGAACGGACTGACTTGGGGAGCTACATGCCGGAAATTAAGATCGGTGAAGAGACCGACCGTTGCAACTTGCCATCCCAGAACGGGTAGGAGGGAGACGTCGCATGACGACGCCTGCAAAAATACTTTTATCAACTCAGGCAAATGTTCGAAGAGCAAAGTCGGATGGGAGGAAGAAGGCGGACATAAATAAATGGACATATTTATAAATGGACAGTGGATTAAGAGATCAGGAGACAAATTTAACAAACAAACAAGATAATTTTGTCAAGTGAAATTTTAGACATAGGGCCCAGGAGGACTTAGAAGATGGAGCGGAACAAAGCTATGAGTAGGACGGAGCTCAACTCGATCGAATATCGAGAGGCGAAGAAGTGGAACACGCTTATTTAGCCTAAGATGTCCCAGTCCAATATCCATGCTGTGTCGGTCCAAGTCATTCGCCAGAAGCTGGATGTCAATGTCTCGTCTGGCGTGATCTGGAATTAAATGTTTTTCCGTTTACGTGATCTGTAGGAGCCAAAATGACAGCTAAAGGCTCACCATAATAATTTGAAAGAAGAAAATCTTTAAAGTCGCCGAATTAGATACCCCCAATTTCGAAAGAAAAGCGGTCTTGTGACTTTCAATTTCCACAGAAATTACAGCATAAATTTCAGTTAAATTCTTTCACACAAACCTCAGGAGTAGTTGAAGATTCAAGATGAGTAGTTGGGCTGAAGTCCATCATCTGGAGCGGAAGAGTCACGTAATATTCACACTTTATCAGCAGACAGTTTAATTATGCGAATATACATTATTTCATCATAATCCCAGCACAGGTACTAATTAAAGTTCCAGACATTTGTTTGGGCAACTTTTGCCTGTGTAGGGGACGGTACTGAGGGCTTCGACTCATCAGTGAGTCCCCACTTCCCAATGTGCTTTCTACTACGAGGAGGTACTAAAACTAGAACATTGTCTTCTGTAGTCATGTGGGTTTGAAGCTCTGCCCTCTTTCACTAGGTAAACGCTTGTCGGACACTCTGCTTGCTTAACTGGCCAAGTGGCCATCACAAGAAATCATCTCATAGGACAGAGCGACTTTTTTGCCAACTCCCCCTCCCCTCATCAACTCTCTCGGCGATTTTGCGACGACGAACTTGAAAGAGTAACACGCCAATACCAAATTCTCTTTTCTGCCCATTTTGGTTTATTTGTTTGAATTAAGGGTGTCTTTCAGGTTAAATTTGTTCCTCGTAACACCACAGTGGATCAGCATTAATACCTCTATGTGCTAAAGCGACTGAGTGAGGCAGTGAGAAAAAAACGCCCTGGATGATTGGGGGCCTGGCTGCTTCATCATGACAGTGTCCCTGTCCGCACAGAGTTCAATTTCAACTAGTTTTGGCAAAAAACTGCAGGGCAAAGGTTTCTAACCCCCTTTTCTCGTCCAGTCTAGTCCTCTGCGACTCCATATTCCCAAGAATGAGGACAAATCAAAAGGGAAAGCGTTTCCAGAAGGAAAAGGATGTTAAGAAAAAGTCGCTGTATATACTTAACCGCATTAATTCAGAGGATGGAGGGGCGGACTGATGGGCTTAGGGTCAGGCTACCACGGTTCCCTCTTAAAGTTGCCTCTGGCACTCTCAGGCATGTGAGGAGTGTTTGTGTGTGGACGCGACATTTGGAGGGTAATAGCCCAGAAAAAAGGCAGGGCTGCGTGTCACCCTTCTGGGCCTGAAGGTCTGTAAGCGTCTGCTATGCCAGGACAAGCAAACCAGAGCCCTTACAGCCTGGTATGCCCTGGCAGTCCTCTGGTATCTGGTTCCCTGCCGGTAGATGTGCTCTCATTTCCACTGGGTAGACCGGTCGTGAGCGTAGCTGCCCAGTCACCCTTATCGTATTTCTGACCCGTTGTGGTGCCGTTGTTGATTAAGATTCTGATCACGTGTTTGTTGTGGACCAGGGGGTGTAATGGTACGACAGCCACCTGTACCCTCTCCCGCCTCCGGCCTTCTTGAGCAGGTCTTGACATCGGGCTCAGGTAAGGAAGGAGACAATGTGGTAGGTACTACGCAAGTCCACTCTCACTAGAAAACTAATTTTGACGCAAGTCACTGTGCCTGCTCTCACCTTGCTGTGTAGCTCACGGTGGATATCGTCGGTTGTTACGATCGGACTGTCAATTTAGAAGAATATAAAAAATGTCAAAAAAGTAAAAAACCTCTTGGAGCAAGTCTATGTCATCTAATGGAAGGCATATTGAGAAAGATTGATGTTTTTTGAGATGTTATCTTAAATAAAAATTCCAAATAAAGGATTCTAGTTTTTGGGTACCACCTAGTACTTTAGTTTCTAATGATAAACCTTTTTTCCCTCTGAAATGAATGTGCTGGCTCAGAGAAAATTTATTACAACAAGACGTTTTCGGTTATGCCAGAAATTCGAAGAGAATCCTTGAGCTGAAATCCATCAGCTCAAGTGGGATAAACGCGCAATATTTACATTGCGCCAATAGACAATCAGTAGCAAAAAGGAATGACTAGGGTGCCATACTCCCGGCACGGAGACTAGCTTCAAGCTAAAAGACAACCAACACAGAAGAGCTGCACCCAAATACCTTTTTAAAACAAGTTGCCGTATTACAGTATTGAAGGCCGAAGAGTCCTCAAGGAGTGCATATTCGTAATTACAGCATTTGGCCTATTTCATGAGCTGTTGATCAAAATTCTGAAGTATGTTTTCGACTAGAAAGGGTTGCTCAGGTAGGGTTGTAATATTGATTGTCGTGTAGCATAGTTCCAGGATATTTCAGTCAGAATACCGGCCTCTGAATGACTTTCTTTCTATTCACCTGCAAAAACTATGCTCTGTGAATTATGATTACCTAAGTAGTATGGTTTTTTCAGCCGATTTTTCGGTGCCTTTAAAATTCAACATGCCTCTTAGGAAACAGGGGTGTAAATGTTCTTTCTTTTACCCATTTAACAGAAAAGAGTTTCTTCAAATTATGTGTTTGAAAAAAGTTTCATTTAGTTTTAGAAAAAGTTTGTAATCATGGGATTTTTAAAACTGTCAACTGTCCACTCATATAGCGTCGTATCAGTCCGTTTTTGAAATGCCACACTTCCCTTACAAAAAACTGCATAACATGTAACTTAAAAAATTATAAACCCAACAGAATGGACGGTCCAATTTAAGCTTATTTTGTAATTCAAAAACATCCTAAAATTCAGAAAATACTCTCTCTCTGTGTGTGTTGATTCAAAAAGAGCGCAGTTTTTTACAAAGTGCTTATATAAATGTTATTTTTGTGAACGTTTTCCTTGCATATGCTTGAATGTATAAGAACACAGAACATAAATGGAGAAAATGCAAACTACTCAAGCAGTCATTTTTAGCGAGTGGGATTTTTGTGGAGAACTTCAAACACGCGTATTAAACAGCCGGCATCTTGGCGTCACTGGATTAAACTGCGATCATGCTGCGTGCCAAACGATATTACAAGGCCACCTAAGTAATCCTTTATAATCGAAAGCACATTTTACAATTTCGGTTAACGATCCATTAAATAACCCAGCTGCCGTAGTTTGCAACTCTCCTGAAAATATGGAAGGCCAGAGCAACAGCAGCTTAGATATCACGTTTCTAATTTCATATACAAAATCTACAGAGTTAGAGACAATTGGCGAGAACGGTACTGTGGTGTTAAGGATAGCCTGTTTATTGATGCGTAAGCAACTATGGGAAAAGTCTAAGGATAAAACTTAATATCTATTTAAGCGGTAGACGCCTTTCTATCGGTAAGCAAGCTATCAGACATCTTGCAGTATCTGAGGGAAAGGTTGATGAGATGATGGTGAGATGATGATGTTGATGACGATGACGACGACGATGATGATGATGATGATGATGCTGATCGATTACACCAGTTACTTGAGGCGCCGACTGGGAGTAACAGGAGTTCGGCAGGGGTGGAGACAAGGTCGAGTCCAGCAGAGGTTAGACCACAAACTTTTGCAAAATTTTCTCCCCTGCAGATATGCAAAAACATACATCTGGGAGAGAGGATCAACCGGCACTATTTCAAAACGGAGATGCGTATAAATCTGTATTTGCAGTGTCATTGGCTGAAGAAGGTATGTTTCCCAGAACCTACCGCTCTGGTATCCCCTGACTTTGTCGGTAAGAGCTCCCTGCTAACTCATTGCTGCAGAAAAATTGTGCTGAATGCGTCTGCGTCAAGGGCTGAACCAACTAGTGCGGTGAGGGGCTCTGGCGTTTTTTTTCAAATCTTGGGAGTAGAGGAAGAAAAAACTAGCTGACAACCAGCCCATCTAGTTCTGCAGTCTCCAGTTCTATCAGACGGTTAACTTGCTTCAGGCTTTCACGTAGGCGCAGTTTAGGTAGATTTATCTGCCGTGTACTGAGAGCTAAAGATAACGGGAGGAGAGTCTGTTGATGTCCAGTGGGCAGTTTTCTGGGATAGTATAGACTTAAAACCACATAAGTGGAAACTTTCGCCAATGGGTTGATTTCAGCAGGGTTTACAGCATATTCAGAACGAACGAAAGACATACAATTCTTAAGAAAAGCACGGAACCTAATTTTGCGCTCCGGTCTGTTCAGAACTTTCTGCTTAGATGTGTAATAAATTTTCGGCAGACATGGCAAGGTGGATTAATTAGAACTAACCGACGGATTTCTGTTGTTTATATGGGCGAGTCAAGGATAAGTAAGTAAGGAATGGATACAAATCGACATTAAAGGAAACTGGACTCCTGAAGTCTATTAGAATAAATGAGCTTAGGTCCAGGCAACCAAAATGGTTAAACAAAAAAACAGAAATATCGCGAAATGGAAGGATATGCTTCTTAAAAACAGTAGAGAGCGGACTAAGACGTAAACAAAAACATAAAGAAACGTGAAACTTTCAAACGGTAAGTGTGAAACCGTGATCAAAGGTAGACTAACCACATACAACTTCCTGCGCCCTTTCGCTCTCGTCCCGTCTGTGTTTTAGAAGCCAACTTTTATCGATTTTCCAACCACTGGTATGTTTGACTGCAACCCGTTCTAGAGTTCTGAAAATTTCCATAGCAATATTCGGAAGACAAAGTGACGAGCAAACCTTGCTTTCGATAACTTATCTTCAGGCCGGTACAATTATATGGGAACAGGGTACAGTGATTGAAAACCTCAATAAAAGGTAGTTTTAAAATACAGGCTAGACAAGAGCGGAAGGGAACAAAAGTTGCATGTAGCTAGTCAACCTTTGACCACGGTAAGCGCACAGTTTGAATGAGGTTCTTCCAAAAACTTCGAAGTTAATTCTCGTTCTATTTTTCTGGCCACAGTCTGTGATGTATTCGGGAGAAATGCAAGTTGCTTCCTGGGTTATTGCTTAACATGAAAGGTCGGCAAGTTGGAACCATGGGTCGCAGCGTTGCGGATACGACAAGCGGCGAGGATTTTACACATTTGAGCGTCCTGAAAACGAACCGATTGCTTGTATACCCAAGTTAATGTAGAAGAAGGTATTGCTGGTTTTCCATTAATGTCCAAATTGTCTTCCTTCACATTCAATTAAAAAGAACGAAGACGAGAGAACCACAGTCATCCTTCCATCAGGGCCATGTCAAAGGAGGGTTAGGTGACTGAGTGGACTCCCGGTCTACGAAAGGACCACCAAAAATGAGTAATTCGTAATCAAGCTCAACGCGCATCCGTTGAACCAGAGACAAAGATTGGTTAGGAGTCTCCATAAAGGCTTTCAAAAGCAATGCGACGACCTAAGATAGTGAATCACAGTAGGTGGGCTAATTCATGAAATGTCAACCGAAATTTCGAAATGCGTTCTCGTTTCGAAAAGATTAAATTCGGTTGTAAAATTAATCATCATGCAGCAAAATTCTATAATGATCCACCTACCGGAGGTGTCGGCTTTCGAATGAACTCGTTTCCGACTGCATGCAAGAACTGTGCTCTGTAAAAAATGACTACTTAAGTAGCATGCATTTTTCTCATTGATTTTCGTTGTCCTTGAAAATTCAAGCATATTTCATGGAAAAAACACATAAAAAATTAATTCTTTTACTTATTCGATAGAAAGGCACGCCTTCTTCCGATTTTATACTCGTGAACACAGAGAAATTAGGCAGCTAATATCAGGGTAGACATGGGAGCTGCTTGAGAGCAGGACGCCTGGTAGCAACTTTGGTACCGGCTACCCTCCATCACATGATATTTTCGTTCCTCCGTCTTCCGTTAAAGAAGGGGCGGAAGACACGCAGTCTGATGCTAGTGAGCCACCAAATTTGTCATTGGTTGTTCACCGCCTCCAACAGGAGACATCAACAGGAAGCCTTAAACTTCTAGGCAACGGTAGGATGTAGGACCCAACTAACTTGAGGTAGCTGGTGGACTGTTTTGTAAAAAAAAACAGCTAAATTGGGTCCCAAACCCTAACGCTGCCTTTTCTTGAAGTTCTGACTGAATTACAACTTAGCAGTTGCGTTTCATTCGAAGTCCGCTTGTTTTTGAAAATTGCTTTTTGCCTACGTTTTCGAATATCGCGTTCACTTTCGTAGTCATATGACAGTGTAAGATAAGTCATGCATTCCGACTGCTCTCCGTTCTGAGTTTTGCTCCACCCGTTAAACCTTCTCTACCACAATTCCCTATGACACAGTACACAGGTTACTTCAAGTTATTTGGAGCTCTTCACCCTACCGCTGACAACTTATATAAACGTTCGAATGCTTTTGGACGCTTAAAGATCCTCCCAAGAAATAAACTGTTTATTTGAAAAAATCAATGAGCATATGAAATCCCGTCCTCATTTGTGATAAGCAGCAGCAATATTACCAATAATAGTAACTGCTGTTGATGAGGTAATAAACGATAAACACAGATTTGTAACTAATTATTAATTTCAGGTCAGCAGGAATGGACCATAACGTAATTGCTGTTATGCTTACTGGTTATCTCTACTTAAATTTTTATACATAAGAAGTAAAACCTCAGTGGGGGACACGGAACGCATCTGAGATAGACGTCGATCTGTTCTCTGTGTGTTCAACTTCTCAAAGGCAGTCCAGAAGTAAAGGTTGGAGCCTGGTGATCTCAGTGTATCCTTCTTAAATTCGATTTTTTTCTTTTTTTCGTTTACATTCGTCAATGGTTTCAATTTTATAGAAACTCCTGCCTATTTTTGTCGTACACACACTGATTTTATTCCACTTTTCGATACGCTCTACTTGTTTACGCCTCTCGCAGTCAACTTCTGAGCGAGCAGAAACTCCACAACAACCAATGCCAGAAAACGCGGACGGATTCTCGGGTAAGCGCATGTTTAACCCAAAACCGACATTATTACAATGCCAATCACATTGATATGATTGATAACTCGTGTTTAATCGTCAAAAGAAGGACATCTTGGCGAGGTTTGGTTCTGCAGACCCACCTGAGTGATGCCATATGGTTGGTTTACGAAAACTATTAGTTAACATATCTAACTTAACAACTGGCCGGGTTAGGAAGAGGAAGAGAGCCAAGCAGAGCTCTAAGCATGCGCAGGCAAGCGAGTGAAGCTGGCGTGTACATTCTCCCCTCCCCCCGACACAGCCACTCGCTGGATTGGGAGGAGAAGGAGGATGCAATCCCAACGGGAAGGCAACGGAGGGAACCGCGTGGTAATTCGCAACTCATGGCCGCTGTAGTGGAACCGACGGAGTTCCACACCGTCCGAGCACTTCCATTAGCCAGTCTACGTGGCCGCCCGCTGGATTAGCATAATAAAGAGGGCGCACGCAGGGCCCGACGCACGCGCAGGGAAGCGTGTGTGAACGAATACCTGAGGTACCCAAAGCTGGCGTATAAGCACTCCTCTCTTAGTGGCACAGTCAGTCTCTGGATTAAAATTATCGGGAAGATGCAAATACATGACATGTGTGAATTCAGCATACTCGCAGCTACGAAAATTTTTTGGAAAGCCAACCATGTGGTTTCACTCAGGTGGGACTGCAGAACCAAACCTCGCCGATATTTCACCTAGTCCAACCCTGTTGTCGGACTGGCTTGCATACCTTTTGCCGAAACTCTCGGTAGTCCCGCGGCAGGAGCACAATATCACCCATACATCACACCGGTCTTGCAACTGTCCAGTTAACTGCGCCGCGTCTCACGCTCTACAACAAAGACCACCATACAGTGTTCTGATTGCCGGAAATAAATCGGCTCCATCATGAACTTGGTCAGCCTACGCGGCGGAAGTTCTCGTTATCCCAATTCCACCCCCAAGAATAAGAATATAGGTCACAAATGCGGCAAGATTACTAAGTTCCTATTGTGCCAAAGACCGACTGTGCAGTGAAGGCGGCCTAAATATCAAACTCTTGAAGCCTGTTTACCTGCGTCCTGTTTCCAAACTGCTGCCCTAACTCCGCCCAAGGCGCGATGTGTAACGACCGTTGGCCGACGTTGGTAGCGGCCCGTGTAAATGCAAATATAACAAAGAGGTGGATAGGGGATAATTTTTTACCTTTGATTGTGATTGTTCATAAGGGGTACGAAAGAGGGGAAGGGGAGTAAATGGGGTTATTTCCGTCGGCAACCCTTACCGCAACAATGCGAGCTGGGTAACGTGCATCACACAGTTCTGACTTTCTCCCCCGTATTTCAGCGACGCATAGTCAGCGGCCGAAGTATGAATTCAAATGCAGTCGTAGGGACCACCGCTGATGTGTGTTTCGTAATCGAAATCCTGGATATCTTGTTCTCCGTTCTTGGCTGCTACTTCATTATATGTTCAGATAACTGAGTTGCCAACCGTCTTTGCGTTCACCTAATGTACTGCCTCTGCGATTATGTGCAGACTCATAGATAGATATAGTTTAATTTTGTTCTTCAACTACATAAAAATCGTCAGCGCTCGAGTAACCTCCGATGTCGGACACCCTAACTGCCTTTCTCGGACTTCTTCCTACTATCCGAAGAATAGATACGATCTCCCCATCCTGCTCCCACGTTCCTCAGCATTACTGTTTCAATTAATCATCTCACATATTACTGAGTTTCTCCCCGTGCCTAATAAATTCGTCCGTTCACTTTACAATATGACACTTACTGTGCCCGCATGCTGAAATCTGATGCTCTCTCACTCCGTAGCTTTTTAATTTCCCTATAAATTAACTGCGAACTTGCGGTAGACCAGTATATTTAAGGTTTCCAGGCTTAGACCTAAGTTTTTATGCATGAATATTTGGGCCGAAGTCCATCAGCCACAGCGGATAGCCGCGTAATATCCATTAACTGCGGACAGGCAGCTAGTAGTATACTTTAGGGTAAGGTGATTCTAAACTAACAGCACAGGTACTATCCAAAAGCACATACACGCGCGTTTTGCCGATATTCTGCCTCTGAATGATACAACTGCGAGGGGTTCGGCTAGTCAGTGGGTCTCCGAGCATTCCCTGTCTGCTTTCTGGTAGATACCCCAAGTTAGAAATTGTAGCTTTTTAATTTCCGTAGAAATTAACTGCGAACTTGGAGTAGCTTAGTAAATTTACGGTCTGTAAACTCACTCGGAAACCTAAATCTCATTTTGTAGAAGCCAGATCTCACAGGATGCCCATTACGGATACTAAAACACGACCGACTGTCGACGATCCAAGTTCCCTTTCACAAAACAGTGAGGTTTCAGAAGTCAGTTAAGAGGGAACGACACAAATGCATGGTAGACTTAGTGCGAAAAAATCATAGTGTGAGATCACAGCAAAAAAGCGAAACAATTAAGGGCGTTTTTAGACAGCTAAACAGTAAAACACCAGAAGCGAGGCGGGAAGCAGACGATAAAATTTGGGACAAATTCTTGCGGACGGAGAGAAAAGCGTAGACCATCCATACATAACGCGACAGTTTATGTCGTCGGATTGCGGAATTTTCACGCCTTACAGCTTAGGGCGGCCTGATAGTAGGCTGTCTCCAATGATTTCAAATTTCTGACCGGGATCCTTTCCAAAAAAATCAAAAAGGGCTGCCCTTACAAGATAGATGCTAACAGACTGCAAATACTTTCAACTGTATTTTGGAACAAACATAAACTAGAGATGCACTCTGCTTTATACGACGGAGAGTGTACGACAAGCTACATATCAGTCAAAATGTGGAAAAATCGGTGATCTATACCGTCACTGTCGGGCAGCTCAGATTGTAAGATGTGTTCTCTACCTTGGAAAAGCGACATCTTGCGTGCCAAAATTCAGCTGGTATTGCATGCGACCTTAGATTTAACTTGATAACACAACCTACCTGCTCAGCTCGAATTATGCTGGCGAGTACCTTTGTGGTCTTCAAGCCCTCTGGGCGACTTCGAATCGGAAGAGAGCACTGACTGCTAAGAACACAAGTTTTCATTTAATGTTTTCGATTTTAGAAATCCAATTTTAGCTACGGGAATAAAACACATGAGAAGTAATATGGTTATTTTTGGGAGATTATCTTTGTGAAATGCTCACATCAAAGGGAAAATTCCTTTCTGCAGGTTTCCGGCCGCTTTGTGGACAACAGTACCTTTCCCTGTTTCCCACTGTTTTTAAACTACATTACATACACTATATTTAAATCATTCTTCTAGAATGAAAGTGCCAAATTTTGCAGTGTTTGTTTTTCCTTGTTTTTAACTGGGAGGAGTTATTGGTGCAAATTTTCAATACGGACTAAGATGAAAAGCATTCAAAATAATTAGCCCACTGTAGTAGGCTGGATTTCGAGTAAACACCTCCCAGCTACATTCAGAGAAGGCCTCAACTATTACGAATGAAAAATGTCAAGCAGATGCTCACGCCAGCACAAACACAGCCGCGCAGACTCCACATCGGCCCATTATGGAACGCAGTCAACATTTCATAGGAAGATGGCAGGATCGGCAAATATTTACTCTCAGATGATGGACACAGTCAAGATTTCAAGGGGAATCCTAACGACAATCGAACCCTCTTTCTTTTCTTCAGAATTGCTTTTTGTGATATAACCATAAAGTCTCATTTGTGGTGCGTTAAGCTGCTGCTTAAGCATGGGGGAATTTTCCTATTGGTCCAAAAAGCGATATGTGCATCTAGTTGTAGGACGCATACAGCGCTGGTTCTGCTTCGAATTGTTTTCCGAAATTCGCTTTTTTCAGATCTAAGGCAATTCTCGTTCTGCGAGTACAAGCATTACGAGATGAGCGATTTCTCGCAAGATGAATGTATAAACATGTACATTAAAATTTATGAGAATGTTTATCTAGTTTGTCTATAGATCAGACAATGTCTTTTTTTCAAAATTGATGTCTGAGAGGATGCTTATCTCAAAACCAGTTTAATGGTGGTGAACAAATTAGTTCTGAATCGCTTTCCCTATTAATAAGTGTTGCAGATTTGCGGAAAAATTTTCTCATTAATAAACAAAAAGGGAGCAGACATTATTGGTTTCGTCACATTTAACATAAAACTTTGATTCAAAGATAATGTGCGCAACCTACTTTTGAACCCCCGAACCACAGTGAACAGCATACTCAGTTATGAGATGGACGTGGGTTTAAAAAATTAGTATTTGCTTCCTTTAGACCGAATATTTTATGCCAAATATCCCTTTCATGTGACCTCGGAGCATGAAACCCCACACGGGTTTCCTTTTAATAACTACAATTTATCTTATAAAGTCGTGGAAATCGAGAGAATATATGCGTTTATAACACCTACTG
>CACRXP010000829.1:158509-183906 GCA_902702965.1 Spirometra erinaceieuropaei
ATACAAATATTTATTTCCTAACCTACACCAACAAAAAGTAAATTAATTAGAGAGGCTTTAATTTGCACTTATGTCTCATTGCCGGCCTCGGCCAGTCGTATCGGAGGCCCAGGATACCTGACGGTTTCGAAAATCAGCTATACTCTCCCTCTAAATGGGCCATCGCACATCGCTGCAACCCTTTTAAGTAAAGCCGAGGCAAGCATTTGGCACCAAGAGCAACATCCGCTTCCAAAAAAATTGGTCGTGTTTTCTGCTCCAACTGTTCACAGACTGTTTTTTTCCAAGTCAGTTGACCTGCGACTTGCTCCAGTGGTTTCCGTCCTGCCAACGATTGCACTTGCTTTCCCAATTTTCGTTTCTCCATGCCCTTTCAAAAATACCGCCAATGTTGGTCACAGATGGCGTCTCGTTCAGAGTAGGCGGACTTAACAGTGACTTTCGCCAAAGTCGGCTCATAAACAACTCTTTCGTCTACCCGGCTAACAAACTCCCTAACCGCAATTGCTCCAGGAATTCTGTAAGATGGACGCTGCCTGCGCGTCTAAAATTTTGGGATTTGCTTAGTTGATAGTGGAAGGAATTGTTTATGTAGTCCCCGACAGGACATGGGAATAGGAATCCTCTCCAGGGCACCTATTCGCATGTCCCAGCCCTAGTCTACGCCTAACCCTAACCCTAAACTTAACCCACACACCAATTCCCCTGAAATTCAATAAAAGGCTCCTTGTATTACGATTGGTTGCTATTTCAGCGTCCTGTCGGGGGGGGGGGGCACATGAACAATTCCGATCACGAAAGTCCTTAATTTAATAATTACCTGTGATTAAAATGCGAACTGTAAAGAAAATTGGATAGTGTAAATCTTTAGGAAAAGGCCTTGAGAATAGTCGGCTGACAGTCTGCATGCATGCTGGCTTACTGGATAATCAATGTGACAAAACCAAATAAAACTCGCTAGGGTGGATAAGTTGTTTGATTTCATCGTACCTAATCAAAATGGTTGAGAATTGCTTCATTTTACCCACCGATGGCTTATTTACGAACGGCAGGTCGGAAAAAAGTCCTCTCGAGTGGGACTATCCACTGACAGCTGTGATGCAGTAAAAAGAACACAAAGTAACTTGGAATCGTAGTTTTTACAGAAGTCAAATTCTAAACACATCTACGGCACTCGGAACTCACCGGTAAGTGCAAAAAAAGCTTTGAATGCGAAAATTCCCCTAGTCTGTGAGCTGCGTTACTTTTCCAACAAATAAAAATTTCAGGGTAAAGTGTGTCAAGCAAAGTTCTGGCTTATCTGGGACTGTCCTTGAATTCCCTCAAATGCCTACTACATCAAGACTGCACAGGTTACCTAAGGGGCTATTTAAAGTGCATTTTGGCCATTTGGGGGGTAGGTCGACAGATCACCTTAGCAACATTTATCATCAATGGGAACTTGTGGGAAGCTTAACTACAAGCTTTGAAGACCCGGCAAAAATGGGATAAAGCTATATTCTGCCAACTAAAATTGTACTTTAGTCATAATGTAAATGTATGTTGGAAACAGAATTCAACACGCACACGCAAGTAGCGTTTTTAGGGAAAACCGCATATCTTTGATGTAGAGAAAAACAGGAGTTCTTGCTAGTCTGACAATGGCAACGCTTGGCCTTTTTGCTCCACAGGACTGCATTTGTGACCTTGACTGTTACCCCTCACTGCTGACAGGTCGTAAGCCCATGTTTCAACCGGCAAACGTTTGCTTAAAAGTTGAAGGATAAAGCCGCCCAGTTTCCTATTTCCGATCGCCTCTGTCTGCGATGGGGATATGTCTCCCTACTGACAGGACGTAAACGGAAGTAACCCTTTTAGTCATCTTTGTCTTGGGAATGCGTCTGATTTCCAAAACTGATACGATTCACGAACTCCCTGTCTACAGTTCCTTGCTGCTGAAGGCGAACTAGTTGTAGTGACAAACTTTCCAGTTGTTGGCAAATGCACCGCTCCCGGCTTTGTGGCTAGATGCCAACCGCCGCACTTTTCGGTTGCCAATGCCCAGCATCCTCGTTACTGGACTGATTGTCTAAAGGATGGTCATGGAGAGTAATTTTGATCAACATTTGAATTCAGCATCAGAACTTTTGAATGATATTGACTTGTTCATCATCCCAGTCTAGAGCTCAGTATTAGGTTTAAGTGTTTTATATCGCGTATTTTTTGCTTGCCGGTTTTGCTCATGCGATAGGGATACTGACAGTGCTAGAGTCTCAACACGCAACAAATCCGAGCCAGGATATCTCCTGTAGGAGGTTTTTAAGCCACTTTTCGGAATCTAGCTTGTAAACATGAATACATGGCACTGGCGTGGGATGGGTTTTGAGACAACAACTGTCATAATAGGAGTCTCCGGGCTATTGTGAATGAATATGACGTAACATGAAGAACAATCGGGTCATACTTTCCTACATTACATAGAGTGAACTGACGGAGAGCCAGTCACGCATTTTGTGGAATGGGAGGCCTTATTTCTGACTTATGGAGAATGTCAACGAAAGATTTTGCAGGTAAAAATTACTATTCATGATAAACAATAGGACTGCATTCGTCCCTTTTGCGTCGTCCTATCTGAAGAAGCTTCGACTGCTTATGGGCCGGCTTCGATGGTTGCCTGTAATTGCGAATTTTCTGGAACACCCTTATAATCGCCCATGTAGCTTACTGTCCACTTAACTATTACTGTTGTCACAAAATGCACATTCTAGTCACATTTTGTATGCTCAATGTTTCTCTTACAGACCGAGGGGTAAATTAGATATCAATGTATTTATGAGGAAACATCTAAGAGGTCATTACTTAAAGTCTCTGCCACGTGAGAGTTCCCAATTTTTTTTAGGGAATGCTTTAGTTGGCAAACCCCCTCATGACCGAAATAAAGTCCTTTTATAACCACAACTGTGGAAAAAAACAAGTTGTAAACAGCGTCAGCTTATATAATACGGTTTAAATAGTTGTAGTCCACTTGAGCTGGATTTGCATGAATGAAACGAAAATGAGAGTGAAGACGTTTCCATATATTTAATAAGCACTATAACCAGTACTGTTGATTGACGATGCAACTCAACTTTAACTAGTCTTCTCTTCAAAAACAAATGACAATTTCAAAAGAAAAAGATTGGTCGAGCACTAGAAAAGCCTGCTTGTTGTTTTGAGCTCTCGAACTCGTACAGGAGTCCATCGTCAGAGGTAACAGCAACAACACAACGAGCGACAGTTGCAAGACGTGCTGATCAGTAACCGATCGATGGCGCAAGACTGGAGGTGACTGCGTGGGGCTTTGTGTGCGGGTGCCAGATCAACAAATCGCTTGACTGCGTTCTCATTTGAAGCCCAGGCTTCAATAACTTCTCGGTCTGTTTTGATTCCGATATGGACGGTTATCTTGGTGTCTGCAAAAAACTCATGACCCACTTCATAGTTGTGGACAGTCACTTGTAATAATCTGTAGTCTCATCGTACAGCCAGCTTACGTTTGTGTACGCGTAATATTAGCATGTACCCATTCTGACCTGCGTAGTTACAGGGACAGTTTTGACACGGGTTGCGATAACCAACCCAGACTGTTCATGAGTACTTAATCGGTCTTTAATTTTAATCACCTTTCTGAGCATGGTGGCTTTGGGACGGTGTGCGATTCCGGTGCTCGACTAGTTTTTGCACCTGGAACTCGAACATTCGTCTTCATTCAGGAAGATTTCAGTTCTCGGTTCGTGAGTTTCGACACTCACTCTACAGGTACAGCTGACATACTAAGGTTTACCTCCACCATCATATGGAAGTTTCCGAACCAATCTTTTCCCTTTCAGTATCCGCCTTCTTTCCATCTTTGGAAGGTTTCATTTTACGAAGAAATTTTACGTTTCGCATCAAAAGCTACGAAGGCTTGTTTTCTAAAATTTTAACAAACCATTTGCCCCCCTGAGTAAACCAGCTTAACATCTGATAGCTTCCAATGTTACCCTGTGCACGGCATCCCGTCTACCAGTCAGAGGAAAGCACTCAAATTATGCCGCAGTTGTCCAACCCCAGAGAACAGTGATCCTCCAAAGTTCCGGCATTTTAACTGAATCGTAGAAAGATACAGTAAAAGGCTGCCCGCATGTTTCGAAGGACAAAAAACCTTAGCAGACGCTTGGAAGACCAAAAAACGCTTAATAGCCAAGTTTTCCAAATCATCTGCGGTAGCATTACCCATATATTTTCGTTACCTCGAAAAGGACCAATAATAACGACGTCCACTTTATCCATTCTCAACGTAAGTGTTCACAAGTTAACGTTCCCCATTCGAGAGTTCACTAGTGTTTTGTACCGAACAGGTCGAGGGTGTCCTATAGTACCTGGTGCAATTAATGAGACGCGCGTTTATCTGCGATGCATCATTAATCAATTGGAAACTCGCCTAATTGCATTGACCGAAACACTCAGCTAATAAGGAACGACCTCAAATGAAACAGAAACATAAAAACTGGAAGTGATAATACGTTGTTTAGAAATTGTAATTTTCTCAAGTAAAGCAAAAGTACTTGAATCGCAAAAGTTGGCGTCGAATGCATAAACTCACATTGCTGAAGGGCACAAAGAGTACTTATGGAAATAACTGAACAGATAATACTAAATAAAGCAACCCTCAATAATAATCGTTTTTTTGTCGTTTGCCCTTAAATATACTCCAAGAATTCTCGCACTATCAAGTTTGGTGCCTAGCTTATTGTCCTCAGTTTGATTATAAATTTCAAAACGGTTCCGCAAGAATTCGTCGTACTTTCTCCGTCTGTGTGCTTATTGAGATGTGGTTGACTTAGGCAAAAAAGATCTCGCTGGTTAGCATGCCACAAAAATAAAAGTCTTCTTGCGGTTAAATGTCAGCAGGCAGGCCGGTAACTAGGAAATCTGAATAGAATTAGCGGACGGAATCATGAGACCCCACTTTGTGTGTGCGTGTGCCAAGTGAACTTTTTTCCGTAAAATTGCCCCGTGGTTTTAGATGACGGCTGGTCTCATTTTAGCGAAACACATGATTCGTGACTGAACCTAAACCCCATGCTAGATCACTTGAACTCTTTGATTTTCTTGTGAAAACAACACGCAGAAGCGTATGGCGGACAAGTACGTCCAGAAAACTAGCTGGCTCTAGCTGACACCTGCCGCCCGTCGCCGTATAAACAGTAGGTGGCGTGTCTGGCGAAATTTTATCCGAAATTCTAGAATCCGTTTTCAACTAGAGGGGATTACTTAGGTGGGTTGCGATATCGATTATCGTGCAGCACAGTCCGAGGATTTTTCCGTCACAATAGGACTCCGGCTTTGGAATGAGCTTTTCTCCGATCAGCCGACCGCAAAAGCCACACTTCCCTTACAAGAGTACTACTCTAGAAGCATGCACTTTTCCTTCGACGTTCGACTCCGATATAACTTCCAAATATTTATTATAGACATCATACACAGAAATATCACATTCAATACTCGGTCGGTGACCAATCCCGTCCTCTTCAGATTTTGTACTTGAAGAAAAGATATATTTCTAAGTTTCACAAATCTTTCCACGTTACAATTGAGAAGTCAATTCGGCAAACAGGTGTTTTCGGCAACTCTTCATCAGGCCAAAACAGTTACACATAAATTGATAATGTGAGAAGTTCACAGGAATTACTAGTGACTCAGGGGTTATAAACACTCATCATTCGCACGCCACCCGCCTGGCGGTGTCTGCATGTTATGGTCATTGAGGCAAGGGGGAGGGGGGAAGGTGATATCGGCTGTGAGTGATGTTTGTAAATCGGGTACGTTGAGCACACTTCACTGCCATTAGGCAGTTGGGGGCGCATAATGATTATCTGGGGTTGGCGTTTGCCACGGAAGACAGAGTGCCTGCGTCAACGTCTTCTGATGGCATAGCACTGGAATCACTAGCCGTATAACCCTATAAACGTACAGATATATCTCTGTTATAAACATTGAAGATCATTAAATGTCCACATAAATATCGTAGTGTCTATCCGTTTATAAGCGCTCCTTATGAAATATATGACTAAGTCGCACCCATTGCAAAATTTTATGAACCCTATAAGTTAACAGCTTTGCGATATCGAGTAAAACTTTTCGGGCTTTTGATTATGCGGCTGGTAGTTCGGAAACCCTAGACGCAGATGTAGCGGCAGATCAAGTCCAAATGTGTTCGCAAGCTGAAGAACTTTATAAAGGCGTAAGGATACCTTTTCATCAGGTAAAAATTTAAATTGGACGTGATTTACTACCACATGAGCACGAGAAATGATGCTTTTGCATATGTTTTCTGTAAAATACATTCAAATCCTTAGAGTATTGACAATCACTGGAAAAACTAGCATTAATTAAGTACTAATCTTTGTCGTGCGTGGTTTTATCTGGTGGTCGACAGAAAGTCCTTTAAAAGTCCAGATCTTGACTTGATTAATATATCCCGAGGTTATACAGAATAACAATCATATTACAGCCCCGCCTAGGTAATCCTTCCTATTTGAAAACGTATTTCAGAATGTCCGCCAACGTGGCATGAGATATGCCACTTGCTTTAGTCCTGCTCTAATGATAGTTTCCTGTGAGGCGGAACATCAGTTGTTAAAAAACGAATCGTATCTGTCTGATGCTTCACATCTCCGCTAAAACTCATATCGAATAACTGGTGAATAGGTTACTGGACACTAAGGAATGATGCGTCTGTTAAACTCGGTTGCGTATCAGCCGCGCGGCTCGTAATTAAAAGGACATGTGCCTGTATCATATCAACGTCTCCGAAGTGTGCATGTATGGTTGGGTAAACTCGGTCAGTCTCTTATTGTAAAACCGCACCCAAGCCACCTCGAAAAAGAACTAAATAAAGGCTAGCTAGCACGGAAGCACACAGGTTGGATTAGCCCAAGTGCTCTTCGCGGTACCACTGGGGGCCCTCTCTCATGTTTGATGTCGCGACGCCGGCTGAAGGCATGTCAGTGCAAATGAGATGAAGGATAATCCGCTGGTAGTGAAAATTATGCGTTAAAGCAAATGACCGAGGGGGGGCCGCCGTTGTCGAAACAGCCTGTCTGGACGGGTGTCCCTACCTGTGACGCTTTGACTCGTCTCCCTGAGCATGTCTACATCGGCATAGCAGCAATGTCTTCGAAGTCATATTGCTTCCGCTACTGATCCTCTAAACGCCAACCAACTAGGTCCGGTTTTATTTACACGTATGTACACGCATACCCTTGCATGCTGATTTCCGCTGGAAGGGGCATGTCCACAGGTGCTTCACAGATTGAAAAGGAATTAAATATCTCCTCCTGTGGGTAGTAAACGCAACCATTACACTGCCATTTTTATTCGTTAAACATATAAACCATTCGTAAGAAATTACGGTAATGATGCGCGTGAACCCTTTGTACTCACGATAGCGTATAGTGTTAGGCCCTGTCTGATAGATGGACTGTTTTGTCGGATACACTCAGGGATTTTGCGAACAAGTTCATATCTTGCCCCCAACTCGTCCGCTGCACGGCGCAAAACAAGAATGGCTGCAGTTATCTGGATACGCGCATGCCTCTGTGTTGCAGTCAATCAGACTGCAAGTTCCGCGTGTCTGGGATCGTTCGCAGGGAAGTACAGCAAATAAAAGGTGGCAGAGAGTTGGGCAAGGACGACTGACGAAGCAATTATTGAAGCCGACGGCGGATTCTACTAGATAATGAGTTAAGTGAATGTGTCGATTACAAAATAAACGACAATGGTAGATTCGACCCTGTTCAAATTCAGGTAAGTGAGTACGAGCCGAGTGTGAGAGGAACTGGTTAAAGCCAGCAACAAGGCCGATGACTTGAACCAACACCTTGACGACGTGTTACGTACCGTCATCCACTTGCGTCAGTTGGTTGGGATGATGACACCAGAGGCAAAACGTGTCAGGTTCCAAACGCTACGAATCCGCCAGTACTGGTTCCGGGGAGTAAAGGACGAGAAAGTTACCGGACAAGGCGGAAATGAGTTCGATCGCAACATATTCTGATGAGTACTCCGCACAATAGGGTCTGCCACCTGACCTGAACTTACACGGTCAGATCACATCAATTACGTCCATCTCGGTGACTTCGTCTTTCTGCTCACAGATACTAGGCTAACGGAAGAAAAAAGAGTGACTTTGATGTTGATTGTGGGAAGCATGAAAATTAAACCTCATCCCGTCTGACAGATACCGGTTAGAACAACGTCGGGGTCACCAATTTCCATCGGTTTTATTATGATTTTGTCCTAAGCAGCACTTATCGGGCAAGTCCAGGTCAATAAAGGGAAAATATGGAACGCCAAAACGAGGAGTTTATTCAGTACATGACCCTGAGCTACTGTTGCACAAGCAGCTGTGGCCTCTTACGAGTCCAATATCTGCGTAGACACTGTTCGGTCCTGCCTGTGTTGTTACCTGTTTTGATTGATTGTTTAATTGGTCTGTTTCACTATGGGCGGCAAGAATAGCTGCAGTGCTGTCTAAACTTGCGTAGGCTACCGTGTTGTAGTCTGTCGGACTGTAACTTCAGAGTGTCTGGATGCGTTGGCGGGAAAAGTGAATAACCTTGATGCGAAAAAGGTGTTTGGTATATGCGGCAGAAGGCACAATTAGGGCGCCAGCTGCACTTGCGCCTTATAACCAGGTTTTCGGGAGGATAAAGCACTGACAAGAAGGCTAGAGAACAGTTATGTATACATCGAATCAAAGTATTCGGTCACTTTGCTTTTGTGAAAATTGAAAAGCAAGGGGGTTAGATGAAAAGCTTGTTATTTTAGACATTTATCTCAAACTTATCGAGCAGCGTCTCGTTTCTGCTGGATAACGTCTCGCTGCGAATGACTGAGCCTCACCATTCGCCCATCTATGTGGTTTGCACACCGTATGCGTTCTGTGATAGAAACAGGTTCAGAATGGTATCCGATAAAAATCGACATTTCGACTCAGTCGAGCTAATCAGAGGTCCCTCAGAAATTTGAAGTACCTGCAGTAGGTGTACTATCTCCTGAAATGTTGGCCGAATTTCGCAAATACGTTTCCACTTCAAAAAGATTATTTAAGTAGGGCTGTCATGGTAATTACAGTGCGTGACTCCACTCATGAAATGTTGACCAAAATTCTGGAATGCGTTTCCGATTACGGAGGATTACTTAAGTGGGGTTGTTATACTGATTAACATGCAGCATAACCCTATAACATTTCAGACTCGCCAGAGTATCGGCTTTTGAATAAAATGCTTTTTGATCGCCTGTAGAAACCACACTGGGTAAAAAATGACTACTTAATTAGCATGCATTTTTATATTGATTTTCGGTGGTCTAATAAATTCAAATATATTTTATAGAAAACATGCACAAAAATATGCTTTCTGTTGCTCATTTAGTGGAGAGTCACATGCTTCTTATTTATTGCTCGAAGAAAGTGTATTTAGTTTTTAAAAATTTTGCCAATTTCCGAATAATTTTCAGCCCGATCTGCTATTGCATCAGGGTTTAGCAATTTCAGTCTACGAGGTACATGATTTCCGCGTAAGGAAAATCATATATTCCTCTATGCCTTTAAGAAGATAACACATAGAATTCACGAAATTTTGCAATGGACCCAGACTGTGTTGTAAATTTCATCAGGAGCATTAGTAAACGGACATGTGCCGTCTTTCATGCATGGGCATTGCACGATCTTAAAAATCTCATAACTGGAAACATTTTAAAACCAAAATATACACTTTCTTTGAGCATAAAAAGGAAGATCATGTGATTTCCTACCAAATGAGCAAAAGAAAGCATATCTGTTGCATGTTTTCTAGAAAATATATTTGAATTTGTTAGACCACCGAAAATCAATATACAAAATTCATGCTACTTAGGTAGTCATTTTTTACCCAGTTTGATTTCTGTATGAGGTCAAGAATAAGGGCATTCAATAGAAGACATCATGGCAAGTCGGAAATGTTATAGAATTTGCTGCGTGATAATCAGTATAAAAACCCCACTTAAGTAATCATTCCTAATCGGAAACGCATTCCAGAATTTTGGTCAACATTTCATGAGATCGGTCACGCACTGTATTGTGTCGCATAATATCAAAATAGCCCACTCACTTCAGGATGCCCACAAATTCCTTACCGACTACCTACGTAAACTATATTCCGTAGGAAAGGAACTATTGAATTAGCATGAATTTTCCGCATTGATTTTTGATAAACCTGTAATGTCACATATATTTCAAAGAAAATATGAAGTTCTTTCTTTTACTCACTCGTTAGTAAATTCCGCACTTTCTTAATTTTATTTTTGAAGAAAAAGTTTCCAATGGTTTTAAAAAAGTTTTCAATGACGACGTTTTTAACACTTTAAAGTATCCAGTCGTACAACATCACATCAGCAAACTTGCCAATACTTCTTATAAATTGGACAACGTGGTTCACATGGATTACAAAACTTTGTAAGTCCTATATGACGCCTTCGTAACATCATATGGAAGTTGATGGCTTTTCTTTTACGGAAAACAAACAGCATTTAGATCAGAAACCCTGAATGTCGACGTCCTGGTGTGACTGGATTTGTTTGATATTATGCAACGCGATAATTAACCTGGAATCCCACTTCAGAAGTCTTTTTAAATTGAAATATTCTTTTACAATTCCAGTAGGCTTTTCATGAGATATCATATCTACTGTATGAATTTTTGAGAGACCTCTGAGTAGCTAGACAGTCTACATATCTATTTTCATCGGAACCCGTTCAGAATAAGCAGATATTCCGGAAAGTTTGCCCAGGAAGGCTGTCACAGAAGGGAAGCTTTGTAGTTGCTTCTGAGGGAGCTCACGAGCTTGGTGATCGATTTTTCCGGAAGTAGCCGCTGGCCGGCTCATTTCTTATTTTGCGAAATCTGAGAACTATCTAACTTGCCGATGAGGTTCTAGTGCGCTGTTGGCTGCAAAGGCTGGGACTGTGCTTGCGTGACTGTAAGTCTGACTTTTGAAGACCAGTTCGCCATAAAATACAATAGGTTGGCTAACTCATAAAATGTCCACTGAAATGCCGAAATGTGTTTTCCTTTCCAAAAATTATTAACTAAGTGGGGTTATAAAACTAATCAGTCTGAAGCATAGTTCTATAATAATTCAGTAAACTCAGGGTGCCGGCTTTCGAACGCATTTCCTTCCGACTGCATGCAAAAACAGCACTCTGTAAAAATGGCTACGTAAGTAGCACGAATAGTTCTCACTTATTTTCGATGCCTCTAAAAGTCCAATTATATTTCATGGAAAGCACGCATAAAAATATTCATTCTTTCGCTCATTCGGTAAAGGATTGTTTTTGTTCCAATTTTTACTCTAAGGAAGTGTAATATTTGGTTTCCAAAGCATTTTCCGATTCCCGAACAATTTTGAACCCGTTGTGCCGTTACACTTGGATTCAGGGTTGCCAAACCACAAGCCGTATATTTTCCGCGTACGGAAAACCATACATTTCTCTACGGTATTAAGAGGAGACTATATTGGGTTCATAAAATTTAGCAGTGGATTTAAACCATATTGTTAACTTTACAAGCGACATGGGTAAATGCACAGTCACGATATTTTATGAACGGCCAGTTCACGGTATTAAAAGTATCACAATTATAAACTTTTTATAACCGCAATATGTCCTTCCGTCGGGTAAAAAATTAAGAGAAGACCTAATTTTCTACCGAATGACCGGATGAAGAAATAGTTTTATTCCTGCTTTCCATGAAATATAATTGGACATTTAGGAACATCGAAAATCAATGAGAAAAGTTCATGCTACTTAGGTCGCCATTTTTACGAAGTGTTGTTTTTGCATGCAGTCGGAAGGAAGTTCGTTCGAAAGCCGGCATCCTGAGGTTACTGAATTATTATAGAACTATGCTTCAGACTGATTAGTTTAATAACACTTTTTAGTTAATAATTTTTGGAAAGGAAAACGCATTTCGGCATTTCGGTTGACATTTTATGAGTTAGCCCACCTATAATATATAAGCCCAACCCTTCAGACTATTTTCAACTTCTATCAGCAAATATAACATCCACGATTTTTCCTTCCTCCCTGACTCAAAGTGGCTTTCGTCTTATTATCACTGTTGAGCATGATGGGCGGTAAATTTGACCTTCAACACGCTTGTGACAACTTGTCAGCTGGCAGCTTATCAATCTCCTTTTTATCTTGCGTCGATTTCAAAGTGAGATTCGATCTTCCATAAGATAAATATGCGAGCCAATTTGATGGGGGTTTAATTATACAAGAAACAACCTCAAACTGTAGCCTTTTGACAAGTAGATTATCTGTTTAGAAAAATTTAGAGGAAGATTGGATTCGGATTTTTCAAATAACTGCAGTTGGGGCGTCGTAAGACAAAGTCGATGGAGATGAACTGGCCACTTAGAACTGATTTATTCATGGTCGTGCGGTCGTCCAAAGAGCAAAGAGATCTCCAACGCAAGAAAGGATACACGTTGTCCCTAATCTAACCTGATCAGAAGAACAAAATCAACGCCAGACTGACTAAAAAAGTACTGTGTTTCTCGTATCTGAGACCGAAGAGGCCTACTGTTTGAGCTCCCAAAAGTCAGGCAGACAATTCGTTTAACTGCGAACTTTAACCATCCGGCCTTACAATTGCATTCTACCGAAGACAACAAGTACTGGATACGACTTTCGCTAATATTATCAAAATACTACGAGACAGTTCTACTATTCGGAATTGTTGACAAGACTTACGTTTCATTTTCCTTTGTTCTGATGCACCGGTTTGATTGCCTTAGGTTAACATTTGCGCGCAAATTATGCAACCATACGACAGTCACATTTTTGGAGACAGGACGTTTAAGCACGTTTTTTGTAAGGAATACCTTCTCCATGGAAGGGCTTGCAAAAGTTGTTGGAAGTTTTCCTTCACGATTACAGGCTGCTGTCAGAGGGGTTTGTACGAGAAGTAAAAGGCGATTTGGATTGCGTGGATTATTTTCCAAAATGCTATACATCTTCTGTTAGTGACAAATAAAAATAACGCTTTTGATGATCAGGTGTTTTTTGAATTTCAAGGGCTGCACGTTTCTGGAAATAAAGTTTGTAGTGTCTTCTGCATATATGAAAAATATGCCTTCTAGCGAAAGAAAACTCATCAAAAGTACACGTTTTCGCGTCCCGGGGAAGCTTAATAAAGGCCCTAACATTTAGGGGAAGAAAAGCAGAAGGCCAGTAGAACGATGGAACAGTTCATTCATTATCCTGATCGTTTGAACTCGCGCGGCAGTCCGTCGTCGTCAGATATGACAGCAAGAACAGAACAAACCACATTTATAGGGGCGAACTAGCCAATCAGCAGTGGGTGACACGGCCTGGAGGTGGCTGTGCCGTATGCTTGTCTTGCCTCCGGCCCGGGCGATTATCTTGGCGACCGTGAAATTATACCCAGGACCCCTGTTGAAGGTGTGTCGCCTGTTCTGTCGCTGTTTTTGTCTCCAACGATGGACTCCTGCACTGCAGTAACCCCTAGCAATATCGCGTGTCGAGTTTCTCTGCTCTTGTATGCTGATACACTCTAATATATTTCGCGGATTTTTTGCTTGTTCGCAGATTTCTGCGAACTATGGGTTATATTATTTCTAATATATATGTCCAAGTTGGTTTGCCCAGTTGATTCCCCACACAGGACATCATTGACTACGCTTTTCTCAAAATATATATTATAATAGTGTATTTATGTGCGCTAGAGATATTTGTGCGTAGCATATGCACACTGTGTTTAGATACATGATTTTAATAAATCCTAATTGATATATAAGGTAATGTGAAAGGCTTATGCTGTATAACTATGAGAAATTTTCCGAAGAATGTGGGAAAGTGTATACATTCTTCAATAAAATAAAAATAACAATAGAACATGTGGTTTTTCTTCAAGAACTTTCACGTTTCGCTGGGGTTCTGGGGCGCAACTCAAGCGATTGAGGATGGATCAGTGTAACATGACAGCTCATAATAATAAACAAACTGTTCTAGTAGTCGACCAGCCTTGTTTTTTTCCCATTCACATACAGTACGTGTGCTAACTCACGAAATGCCGAGGTCAAAATTAGAGTGGAAACTGTAGCGTATTTTTGGTGTTGTTATTTGTGTTTATTTAGTTGAAATAAGGACGAAAAGGCCGTTTGCTGAAGGAAAGTTCGATACGGATCTGCATATTAAATAGAAAACGGGCCGAATGTGGGTGAAATCGGAGGATTCCTGATATTTAAGCAGTTTCCTACGCTAATAAAGCTTTCGGGTCGAAATTCTTTGTTTTACCTTATTAATCTGTTTAAGAAGATTAATAAAAGGAAGAAATTTTTCAATAAACTTTCGTACAAAAAGAAAAAATTAAATTTCAATATCAAGAACATCAGGGAAATGCAGATAAATTATATCTTATTGTGCTCAGTAAATAAGGTGCGATTCTTCATCTAACAGTCAAAAGAAATTGGCACAAAGCTAAGAAGACTCTTTCAATGCAGGACAAATTGGAGTTCATACTCAATTATTACATTTTACAATCCACCGTAGATAACCTCGTCATGTCTATGTCTGACAGACTTTCTGCCGTTATTAATTCAAATCGACAATCAACAAAGTACTGATTTTTTGTATCTGTTTCTGTCCTTAATTACTTTTGCCCTTTTATGCGCCCTCCTCCTTTATACGCCCTCATACGTAGCCTCTATTAACTTGGTTGTAATATAAGCGCTTCTCGAAAATGTGACTTCTGTAGAATATTATATATTTGTATCTCAGTAAATAATATTTTCTAAACCAAACTTTGCTTTATTTCCTTGACATATCTTTTATTTTCCGCTGGCAGACTTTGGGAGCCGTAGTGTTTACCGATTCTGCGTTATAGTCGTTTACCTGTGTTAATTCATGACACTTCATGAGTTAGCACAGGTATTGTATACACCTAGAACTCTAACACCCTCCTCCATCCCTAACTTTTCAGTAAGAAATGTGCCCAATCATCGATTTTGACTTCATTGACAGATAAGCAAGGTTGAAGTTCCTTCCCTTCTCACATACGCGGAAATTCGCCTAAAAATTAACTTAGAAGAGCTACCGAAGGTAAAGATGGCTTCGAAATTTGCGTGCTTAATGGCATAACTCCCTTAATGCGTTTTTTGTCAAGTTGGATTTTACTGAAGATTTTTGACATTTACGAAATGACTTAAGGTCATGACTTTGAACTCGACTTCTGACAATTCACTCCACTTCATTTAATGCCAGTTGTTTTGCGACATTAATATCCTGCTGGTTTGAGGTGTCTTATCTAAAGATATATACGGTTTGCACAATAGCCTCTGCATTAAACACGCTTCGTTTGGTATGCGTATGAACGGCCTCTTTCCTTTCACTTGTTGAGTCCTACGCTAACTGGTAATATGCCTGAAGTCTGTTCAGAAAAACTGTGGGCGGCTATCGTCTCATGGTAAGAAATAGGCATTTCCTTCAATCCGCCTTTCAGGAACATCAATTCCACATACTGTTGGCTTCATTCGCAACAATTAACTAGGAGAATTAGCCTTATTCATAAAAACCGTCGTATAAGCTGATACCCTATATAATCAATGTGCCGTTTTCCACTGGTTTTGGACTCTAATTTTGCAACTCTGTGATAGACAAGTCCACAGAACCCTGTTTGATCGGCAAAGGGCAGATATCATTAAAATGCAAAATACCGGTGAAAACTGACTGCTTATCTTGTTTCAAACGCTGACACATATCAGATGTAATGTTTGCGACCACCTTCTGAAGTCAGATCAGTAGCACCGCGATTAAGTAAAGGGTGCAAGCCTCCAATCGCGATCGACAGTTGCTTTTAATAACATGGAAACTTTTTGGTCGATTGGGATGGGAAATTAATACTTTCGTACGCAAATGTGGTCTTCATAGTCTTCAGAAAGGACTCTCAGTAGATGACTTGATGAATTCAAATGCCTAAGTGGCCGTTCACCTCGTTAGAATGACGCATGCACTTCACTGCTCATTGTTCTTAAAACGGGTATTTCTTCCGTTCTTGAAACACGACAGGTCATTCAGTAAACAGTTGCTGAAACGGCAAATACGGTGTCCCCCAAAAATCCAGGTATTCTGTCTTTTTCGCTTTTGGATTTATAAAGGCAGCATACAGCCCAGTGAAAATCGCCTTTCGTAACAGGAACTCGACAAGCGCCTTTGAAAAATCCATGACTCCACTAGAAACAATTAGAAATTTACTGCGAGCTTCCTGCGCTTCAGGATATGACCAACAGCTGGGTTATACTTTAAAAACTACGTTTACGGAAAGTGGTTTTGTTGAGTACAGTGGCGAGGGAAGTTGTTCTAGATGATTAGACTCAGTCAACTGACTTTGCAGGTTTTAAAATTCGTCATTACTACTACGCCAAATCACTGATTGCGGGGTGATTTCGTCGGGTTTAGTTTGGATTAACTCATCTCTCTGAAAGTTTTATTCTAAACTGTTGGGAAAAATCATTTTTTGAAAAAATGCGTTCTTTCACCGCGTATCGCTTTTTACAGTACTGACAGAGCACGCATTAGCCGAAAACTCAGGCACGTTTTTCGACGGTATTCGGTTCCTATAAAACTGTCTGCTGAAAAGATCTTCCCATTTTTCATATCTTTTATTCATTTTTTCCGCTTTCGAATAAGTCTAGAGTGGTCAGAAAGGACTGATTACTTCCATTTGAAGTGAACGAGACAGGGTATGGATCACGCACAAACGAGCACAAGTTGTGCGACAGGACGACTAATTATCTCAAGTGGCAGCACCCACCTATAAAACGCTTTGCAAATTCAATTTCACATCCGCTAATTTAAATGCTCACTCCCGGCGCAAGAAATGCCATTATTTGGTTAGGTCTCATAAGAGAACTCGGTGAACTGTTCACAAACAGAGCCCTACGCAGTCATCTCAACTTGCAGCACTGCGCGTCGGATGAGTAAATTGCCTTAACAATTTCGCATGCTTTGCCAAAATTTTGTCTCTAACTATGGAACCGTGTGCCTATTTTAAAAAACAAACAAACAAATGTCCTTGGTGCTAAAGCAGTCTCCTTCCACATATGATGATACACTTAGAAAACGCAACCATGAGTTATGAACAGCAGTTCTATTCTTAAGGTTTTTGCCCTTTCCTCGACGACAGCAGAGGCCGCTCAATCTGTCAGCTTCCTCAAAATATGAATAAAACGGCAGTTTTGGCCTTATTAATTCATTACAATAATAGGTGCTAACTACGTGTCAAGAATAATATATAAGGCAAAATTATGAGTAGTCACGATTGAATTTTGTTTCAGGGAAAGCTTTTAGTGTGCGGTAAGCCGAAGTGCAACGTAAAATTAACGGCCCGTCGCCGAAAAAAATACGCTTTTCAGCATCGGCTCTTCGTGTTGGACGCGACTTTTATTAGAGCAAGTGTTCTCTGTTGGGTTTGACGCTTGAACGCCGTCGTCGTTATAGTTCACAAACAAAAAGCAACGTTTTTCATCTTTTTATGAACAGGCCAGAGACCATGTGTGAAGTTCTCCCACCGCATTAGCCTCTACGCAGGACGTTAGAAACACTTGACTGTTCAGTGTATCTTGACTGTCAGGGCCTAAAATATAAAAGCACTACATTGCACTTGCCTTCCGATCAGGCCGAGTGTTCCACTATCTCCGAGGCATATCAAAGCATGCCAGACTAGATACAAGATTAATTCCCCAAATCTCAGTGACGTAGGAATGACCTGATACACCCAACTCAGAAGGCAGAAGGATTTACTGGACGTTATTTAGAAAGACTTGGTCCTCTTTGGTCTCGCGAGAGCATCGTGTGGGCCGACCTTTGTAAACAAGCACGGCCCGAGACATAAAATTCAAAACTCATTTAGGAAGAAGAGGGGTGGTCGTTCAGCCAGCGGTTCGATGTGGTTATAGATAGACTTCAGTAATGCAAACTTCTGACTTGTGTTAGCAATATTAGGGCACACTAATCACGAGAACTGTTCAATGCGTGTGTACAGGCAAGCGCGGTGAAGCTGACTGGGTCGGCTGAGTGCCAAAGGAACTTATCAGTTTTATTCCTGGGTTATTGCTCCACAAATAAGCTGTTGGACATGCCCGGACTCTCTTGGCCACAAGTCGTTCCTTTGCATCTGCTCTAGCCGACAGAAGAGACGTCAGGATTCGAGAAGTCTGTCAAGCATCCTCTGCTGTGAATCTGTAGGGTTATCTCGCAGAATACTTCTTTGGTTTAAAGAGCGCCGTTTGCCTTCCGCAACCCTTATATTTGGAGAACGAGATGCTTTACCGATGTAACGTGCGATGCACTCTTGACAACTGATCTTATGGGTTCAATCACTCTTTGACGGCATGTAAATGAGAGGTTTAGTGCCACGAATTTTTGTTATCTCTGCGCCCAAAACCTTGTAAAATTCTCTAATGCCATCCCACTTAAAATAACTTATATAGCTTAAATCATTCAAGCAAACGAAGTGAAGTATGCGACTGTCCACCATGCTGGGCAGACTGTGACAATAAGTGTGGACTTCCAAGTGTGCAAATATATGCAAATTCTTTCATTTAGTTTTATTTCGTGGCCTAAAAATAATGAGCCACGCGTTCTTCTTATTTAATAATTTAGTATGCGCTTGCGTTCTAATGGAAGGGGGCATTATGATGGCTATTTAAATTTTTTATGCCAAGTGTATTTCTCCAAGAAGCGGCCAGTACTCTAACTAAGCCAAGTGGTCATCATCCTCTTACTGCCAAACGTAGACGTTTGCACGCGCAAAAACTCTGAACGACTTTACAAAAAGCAAACTGCCTCCGCAAATAAGCCAATGAAATCTGTTGGTGATATTTTACTGAATAAGCATTATAAAAATTTGAAACCTCTCTAAATTACCAGTTTCTTTGGAGTGGACGGAATTTTACACATGAAGGTTCACTTTTAGCACAACATAATTGTTTGGCAATCCTTTTTAAATCAAAACGGGATTTTATGCAGTAGTTTAAAAGCAATTGCAGCATGTTCTGTTGTACCGTGTTCGAGATATGCATAAATAAATAGGGAAAATTGCATTTGAAATGTCGCAGACAGCGGTTCGTTAAATATTTCTTTTCCGCAAGCAGTATTTACGTTCTAAATGAATGGTTTATTAAATTCAATGACGTTTCGCGCTTTCCATGCACACCATTAACGTTACGGAAAGAGAAAGAGCATTGTCAATCTGTTGCCCAGAGTGAGTCCCTTATACCCGTTAAAATACCCATACTGAATACAAACATATTTAACGACGGAGAAACTGGTTAGCTCTTGAATTCGCTGATTACAGTCTTCTGGGTTGAATGCCATTGGTCGTGTTCTCCTCGCTTAGGTCACAAGTTCTTTCGCTTCCAACATTGACCTCTAAATTAACATTTGACTTTCAGTTCTGCAGTCATATTACTTAGTGACCCTTAACTTTTAAAATAAACTGCCTTCTCCTCTTTTGCTTTCTAGTTATCATTGGAAGGCCGGAGGTACAGAACAGCCGGCCTTTCTATGGTCTACGTGCCACGTCGTTGACCCCAATGTGGCCCTTCTCGGGCACCATAGTCCCCCTCACCGTACAGCGTTCAATCAAGGTAAGGCGTCCTTTCATCTGTCTATTTCCCTCCTATCTCTCTAGGGCAATTTGCAACCCGGACAGCGCCTGGAGGTGTATTACGCAGAGGGCACAATGTGTGGCATTACAGAGGATATGCTGCCGAGGAAGGAAGGGAGCTACGTGATTTCCGGTCAGTTTCCCGGCTACATGCCCAGAAAGGTCCTTCCAGCCCCGTCCCCCCCCCATTGCCTGCTCCATTATTCTACCTATGAGTGCTGATCTTTCGGCTGCTGTTGAGCTTTTGTGATGGCAACAATGTTCTTAACGCTCGCAATGGTGTTGCCTCAGATCCAGAAGAATCCTAAAGTACTGGAGAGTTGTTGAAACAAAAGGACAGACCATTTGATTGTTCCTGTCTAGAATTAGGAAAACAAAATAAAAAATCCGTTGAGTGAAGTTTTCGGAAGGCGCTTCGTTTGATGAATGATTTTAGACAATTTTTTGAAAGCATCCCGCTTCAGGTTCTTCGTGCTTCCCGTCCACTTCATTCAAAAAGCGCAGGACATACCAGGGAATGATAAGTCGATGCAATGTTGCATTAAATAAACGACAAACCAAACTCTCGCAAACGGCAGCGAGTAAATACATATCCTTAAAAAATATTCGTCCTTCATATTTAAATGACGCAAAATTTCCAATAGAGGCTCCTGCTCGTATTTAAGAACGGGCGTCTTAAAATTTAGTCAGGCGGAGGCTAAATGAAGTATCTACTCTTTAAAGAAGATATAAGCAGTAAAAGTTTGGAAATATGTGATGACAAAAAGGGTAAGTTAGCAAAAGTTTTAACGTTAGTGTTTGACTCGCTATTTTACCTCCAAAACTGCACGGGAGAACGCCAGTCACAGAATACTAAGACTTAATTTCTAATCGTGAAACCTGCACATATCAGTCAAATTCGTGCATTTGCCTTTCTGTTTGGACGTACATCTACAAACTACGGTGTGCAGCCGGGGGAATTGTTAAGCAAACATTACGGTTAATTTCCAACTTGTGGTGCAGCAAACACGTTTTAGGAAAAATTTCAACGCATTGCCTTCGCTAGCTTAAAGTAGATTACTTGAAAGCCACAAGTGTTTTAAGTTCTGAAAATAGAGAGTTTCGCTATAAAAGACGTCGCTGCCGACTCAAGAAAGCTGTTTTTAATTATCGGCAGTTTTTATAGGTGAAAATTATTTAGTTTCCTGTTGTAACGGTCAAACACGTTGAAAACATCTCCCGGCCTTCCGCAACTACTAACTAAATGAAAGTAGCTAGAATTTGTTGTTTGTCCGAAGGTGACTTACAAAGTCAAACTTCAGCTCTTTTTTAATATACTCTTCCATTTTAGCTTTTGCGCATAAAACGTGCGAAATGTGACCCTTAAGCACTCGTAATTTTACGTGGTAACAAAAGCCATGCTTGTTATAGGCCAAACACCACTAATTATTTTACAGGGCTTTCCAAGTAGAAAAACATCAACGGTCCAGGGGAGATGTTGACCTAAGAAAGCTGGGTCAGGGTTTGGTACTGCCGATGTCCCAACCACTTCATTTGCGAGGCGCCGACCGAAAATCGTGAGTTAAATCGCATTTGGGTCAAGTCATCCACCCAACCTAATGCAACGTGCGAAATCCACCAACTATGATACGGCAACCTGACTGCCCATGCAGGTCGTTCTAAACATTCAATTTAAAATTCACCAGATGGCAATCGGGTGCATTGATTAGTTTGCGATTTTTTCAGTTTTGAATAGTTCGTCCGACCTCTATGTGATTAGGTTCACGGCTATCGATCGGGTTTAAATGCTATAGACCCGCAGTGAACAAATCCCAATTTTGATTCTCCAAAATTGTCACAATCGTGTACGTAGAAGAACATATCTTCGACGTCTTCTTTTCTAAATGTAGGCAAGGCGTTCATTTTTTTCAATCGTCCATTACCAACGTCTAGTCCGCTGAGTTCGTAATCCTTGTAAGTACAGCGTAATCACACACTGGCGTGGAATTTTTGTGATTCCAGGCACAGCGAAGTAATTGTATCAACAACCCACAGACTGAGTCTCATAACTCATAACTTCGCAAAATGATCCATTGCGTGATTGCGCATTTTGAAACAGTTTTCAAATTCAAGACTCTGCGGAATGTTTAACTGAAAACTTCTGATTCATAATGAGTCGGTAAATCTCCCCTGATCAGACAACATACTCTATGATCCGCTGCCTTTTATTGCATTTTCCTCTGCCCTAGACACGACCCCTGTCAATTCCAGAGAATATTCATCACTCCCACGATAAGTTATCTCGATAGATTGCTTAAGGGGCCCATTTTTATTGCGTGGTCAGGAAGAAAAAATCAGTAATTCATACTTGACAGGGAACTCTTCCCTATAAAATTTGTAGAATTTACACTCTGTACGCCCTTCTCATTGCTTGCTAAGACGAATTTGACCGGATATGCTTTTTTCAGAGTAACCAATTAACCTTTCAGGTTTCCATGTCACCATTCCGGGCTGCAGGAGCCTTGGCTCCCGATGTCACTTACCGCCAGAAATCTACCTTGTCACACGTTGTGGTTGGACAGCTCCCTTGCAGGAATTAACAATCACCCAAATTGCTGGCCTCTTCCTCGGAATGTACTCCTGTGATGAAGGCACATGCCAGGTAGGCCGGGTGCTTTAATTTTTTCCCATTTCTCAGGCCTTATTCCCTAATATAGTATTCCTTGACCTGGGTTTTTCAATGCAATTTGCCACCGTCTAATTTTACCCCCACCCTGCAGCGCGAATGTCCCCTCCAATACAGCGAGTGACCAATCTCATGAAATGTTGGCCTAAATTCTGAAATGCATTTTCGATTAGGAGGGATTACTTAGGTGGGGTCGTAGTACCGATTATCATGCGGCATAATTCTATAGTGTTTGGGACTCGCCGGGATATCGGCTTTTGAATGCACTTCTTTTCAACCTCCTGTAGAAACCGCATTCGGTAAAAGATGACTGCTTAATTAACATGCATTTTTCATATTGATTTTTGATGTTCTTGTAAATTACTACACATTTTATATCAAACAGGCACAAAAAATACTGTTCGGTCGGCAGAAATTTTCGTTCTGTTCATATTTTCTACCCTAAAAAGGATCTATTTATGTTTTAAAACAGCTTTTAATTATGCGATTTTTTAAGACCATGCAACGTTTATTCATACAGCATCGTACCTGTCCGTTTGCTCATGCTTCTCATGAAATGTATAACAAAGACTGCATCCATTGCAAACTTTATGAATTTTACATGATATCTTCTTAACTGCATAGAGGAATATATGATTCTACTTACACGGAAAGCCTGATAAACGCTAATGCAACGGCCTATCTGGCTCAAAATTATTTGGGAATCGGAAAACTTTTTTAAAAACCTAAAGATATCCTTTTTAGGGTATAAAATGTGAAGAAAACGTGAATTTCTACCAAAGGAATAAAGAAAGCATATTTTATGCATGTTTTCTAGAAGATATATCTGTGTTTATAAGACCATCAAAAATCGATGTAAAAATGCATGCTAAATAAGCAGTCATCTCTGACCGAATGTGGTTTCTACAGGAGGTTGAAAAGAAGTACATTTAAAAGCCGACATCCCGGCGAGTCCGAAACACTATAGGATTATGCCGCATGATAATCAGTACTACAACCCCACCTACTTAGTCTCTCCTAATCGGAAGTGCATTTCAGAATTTCGGCCAGCATTTCATGAGATCGGTCACTCACTGTGCCCGTGTTCTGACGGAGGTGAATCAGTCAGGCTATTCGAGACGATGCACGGTTTCACATGTTTGCCATCTCACAACCATTTTGTACAGTTGGGCCCTTGTTTGTAAATCCGCATAAGCTGGACGTATAGTACCATCTCTTGGAATAATTGACTGGATGAAGTCGAAGTAAACTCAAAACTCTGCCGTCTCAGTAAACCTGCACCCTTGTCGTCACTCGTCTGCTGTCGTTGTTTGACCGGGTTCGGCTGGGTAGATGGTTGTCTTTTGTGATCGCCGCCACCCAATTCGGAGCTTGATTGCTTTGTGGAGGCAGGTGATCTATGTTTGCCTATCTTTATATAACTAACTGACCGATCTACAGTTACAGTAAATTGCGAGTGGCGAAACATTGATGGATTCATCCTTATGTGCCGTTCAGCACTGTGTGAGCTCACACCTGGATTTCTGTTTCAAACCCCCCTAAAGGACTGCGCTTTTGTCGTACTGAGGCTAGATCGAGCCACATCAGCTCATGGTCTGTGGCTTTCGGACTGCGATGAGTCTGCTTTTAACCTTAATAATTGTCGTAAATGCCAGTTATATTCATAGACACAGGTTGCCAAACCATATTACACATTGCCTAATTTCATCATTAGTTGACGGGCACTCTCGAACAGTCAAACAGTGCATGAGCGAGTGAAAGTGGTTGAGACTGATGATTGAGAGAAACCCAATTTCAAGTCAAGCAATTGGATACTACACTAGAATGGTTCTAAGTGGATTTGGGTTTTCATGCCACGTCAACACTCCTTCTATGGACAAGAGTTCAGGCTGTAATGGCCTTTTTCTTAACGTGCCCTTTACGAAAACAATTACTTTTATGAGATGGCTACTTCGGCCACGTTGATCACTGCAATTGACTTTATTCGCAGTTAGCTTGAATCGGACATGCCACCGTTGCATGTGTTAGGGAGAGAGGGAAAGTAATGCTCCCGGTCCAGCAAGGAACCAAAAAACCCTCCAAGGCGATTCTACTACCTCAGTTCGATCAGCCTCTCAATTTCTCATAGACCCCTGAGGTCGGAGGATTCAATCAGACGAAATCATGGTCTCCTTCGATGTGACATCGTTATTTACATCCATCTCACCAAACGTGGCCCGCGAAGTCTCGCGCAAGAGACTGGAAGAGGCGTACGATGAGACTCAGAATGCCCTAAAAATTGAACACCTCGTGAGGCTGTTTGAATTCTGCCTACAAACTTTCTTCACTTCTGCGGGCGAAACCTATGAACAAATCAAGGGAACCCCAATGGGCTCACCGGTCTCCGGTTTAGTGACAGAACTGATCTTAGAGGAGTTAGAAAAGATTGCCTTCATCCAACATGAACCGGTGTTTTGGCGCCGTTACGTAGACGACACGTTCGTCATCGTAAAGAAGGATATGCTGCAACATTTCCACAGCCTGTTCAACGCAGTCTTTCCTGATATAAAATTCACGAGGGAAGAAGAACAGGAACAGCAGTTGCCCTTCCTAGATGTGCTTGTCAGACGAAACCTTAACGGTGAACTTGAAACGACGGTTTATAGAAAGACAACGAACCCCACACAACTTTTCAGTTCTCACAGCAAAAATCCGGTGGCTCACAAACGAAGCTGTGTGAAGACGCTCTTAAAAAGGAACCAAACTCATTGCAGCAAACCGGAAGACAGAGCATGTGAGGCCCCTTGTCTCTGCGATCAGTTTGTGCAGAATGGCTATCCGAGGGCATTCGTAAGTCGCTGCCTACGCGGTCGCCACCAGAGAACTTGAACATCAACACCACCGACGATATGGCGTTCTCTGCCATACATCAAAGGCGTTTGGGAAGCAACCGAGCGCATTGCTGCGGCGTAAGGTGTTGGAATTGCACACCGCCAAAGCCACCATGCGCAATAGGGT